>KK113013.1:282727-301746 GCA_000611955.2 Stegodyphus mimosarum | reverse complement strand
TGGCGCCCGAACTAAAAGGGTTGTGGATGATGACTCTCCACACCCAGGATTTGGCGACTAGGTCCCCTAAAACCCTAGTCGCCCTTTAAAAAGAGGAGTATATAAGGTATATCTCCCCCATTCTTAGCGTGCCTTCGTGGTGTAATGGTCAGCACACTGAGCCGGTATTTCAGAGGTCCGTGGTTCGATTCCCGGCGAAGGCGCAGCTAATTTTTCATGTCTCTTGCTACGAAATAACCTAATGTCTCTACAACTATTAATTACAAACTTCCCAACTCGGGAGAGATACAGAAAGTAAAAGACCGCACTTGGGTCGAACTTAACAATCAAATAAACTTAAATAAATTTAAATAGAACTTAAATCGAACTTTGCTCACAGAGCGATTCGCGGAGATTGGCCTCTACCTGAAAGGGTGCGTAGCAAGATATACTAATACTAGCGCACTTCAAATTGTTTTACAATGCAATCACGTAGTAAGCACTATGGCTTATAAATTTTAACTGCTAGCTGGTCAGACGAACGTTGAGCCGAGTGGCCGTGATCTGAGACTAAAGCTCTCTCACCCTAAGAGGTTTCTACCTCTGGCTTAAATAGTACTTGGCTGTACTTCAAAATTAGCATAAGCTGAAGACGCGCGCTTCTTCTGACAGGAAGTTGAAACAGAGAGGAGATAGAAAGTTTTAAATTAAAATAAAACTTGGTTAGTTTAACTAAAACCTTACAACCTAGAGCCTCAAATTTTGAATAACGTAACTTTTCTCCACGTATAAGCATCTGGAAGCCCGAATTTGGAATTTGAAATTTGTTTTATTCTCGATTTCATATTTTGTAACACTTTAACAAATTTTTTATTAAGAAATTCAACGATTTTAAAGGGAACAATGGCAACACTATACGAAAAAAAAAACAATTTTATCTCCAGGGCGCGAGACTGTGTATCGGAAAATAAAGGTATGTTCATTTTAAAATTGTTTTGCGATATTGCTGTTGAATTGAATTTTATGGTTCAGTTGCAAAGAATATATATTTAATAAAACACATGAAGCGTTAAAAAAGTCCCTTTGGTCGTAATGTACAGTCTGAACTTTTTCAGATTTTTTATTTTATTTTGTTTTTAATTCAAAGTAAAGATTGTTAAATTGATAAAGCGGAGTTGCAAATAAAATTTAAACACCCGATGCCACAATTAGAGTCTGACAAATCACTTTCGTTGCACTCATTTCTGAAAATTACATTTTTTTTTCATTTGCAGCAGACTGATATAACCTCTAAGTAAATTTTTACTTTTCCTTAATAGAATTTTAATCTTAGATGCTTTAAAATAACTGGACTAATAAATAATAGCGTAGAATAACTTAATTTCAGGATAGAGCAAATCGTATACGATGAACGGCTTTTGACATCAGTTTAAGGAAACGCAAATTCTGCTCCTGTGAATAAATTAAAATATAAGGACAATTACGTACATTAAAACAAGGTTATGTGATATCCTTTATAAGCTTAGTTATGAAATACATAAATAAATATTTATATCTCTCATGCAGTTCCAGAATACTATTTTTGCATTTTTTCTTAGAACAAAACTATCTGTAGCTTGTAAGCTTAAAGCATATTGATTTTGTTTGCTCTTTCTTTGTGAAGTAATTAAAAAGCGTTTAAAATTTTATTTTAAAGCAGCAATGCATTGTTAAAATATATAAATTCCATCTATAGCAGATCATAGCGGAGACCAATTAAAGATTATTTCTAAAACATCGATTTTCAAAGTGGTGATAAACATCGATACTGGAGGTAAAAAAAAAATAATCTAACTGATCAATATATTTAAAAAGGTATATTTTCGGGACTGTTCAGATTTTTGAGATAAACATTTGTCAGCCATAGGGTTGTTTTTATCTGGAAGTAAAGTGCTATCTTTCATTTATCAAGCAACATTGTTCAGCAATCTGATTCACTTAGAAAACTATACGCTACACTGGACTTTCACGTTAGGTACACATATAACAATATGAACAATAATTTCCTTTTTTTTTGCAGATAAAACAAAAGAACTTGATAATTAAAAAAAATCTCCATTTAGATATGAAATAACCTTATTGGAAAACCTGCTTTGAAGATGCCCTCCTCCCTTTCGTAATACTGTCCAGGTGCGAATTTTAATTATTAAATATTGGTCTATTTTCATTCCATAAAATTATATTTATTTACAGAATTTAGTTTTGCTTGGCCCAATGCGAATCTGTCATATGCTTTTATGTCCAGAATCATTTCATGTTCTACAAAGATGTGTAAACACACTAAATGGCTATTTTGGCGAAAACTTATCTCAGAAGCGCGGCATGAACGTTTTCATGGCAACCCCGCGCGTCTCTATGAAGTAAAGTGCTGGAGGCTCGCGTTTAGGCAGGGAAAGGGAGAAACTGAAAAGAATCTCCGAATAACTGAGAGCACATGCTCTTGAGGTTTCTTCCGCCAACGTTCACGTGATATCACCTCCGGAAGCCTTGAAAATAAAAGTAGAAACTATTTTAGCATCGTTCTTTCGGACAATTGTATGCGTTCACCATTATAACAATCAAGCAAAACCCTAAAAAACAAATCCACGTGTGGGAAGATAGTAACTGTAACCGCAAAGCGCTTTATTTTGACAAGCCAGTCGTTTTTCAGCTGTCATTCACGTAGACTGCCATCGACTGTGAGGAAGATGGGAAACTGTCCATCCACTTTTCGCGGTAAATTTACGCCGAACCAAGATCCAGGGAATCTCGTGATGACCGATATTGTTTTGAAACCAGTGGACGAGGATGAAAAAGTACCTTTCGATGATAGCGAAGATGAGAAGACTTTGCCAATGATTGATGATGTGGAAGATGATGTCGAATCATTAAATAATGTGACTAATGGAACTATGGTTGACATTAACTTAGGTAAGAATTTTTTTAATTAAACTATATTATGACTGTATGATATCATATCTCGAAGACTAACTTTCAAACATGCCGTGATAAGGACAGCTCTGAAATGTATGTTTTTCAGATACAAAATTTTTGCAAATGCAACACAATAAAAATATGTGTTTGTTTCCTTTTTACTTCCTTGTACGAAGTCAAAAGTAAGTATTGTAATCGCGAAAAATTTCGAATATCATATTTCAACGAAAATATCCGTTTTCACAGCTATCGAATGCAATTTAACGATGTTTTTGAGTGACATCTCTAGGTAAGGCCAGAATAAAGAACTTTTTTAATGAATGAGATGTAACGCTGTTAAATGAACCTAGCGTCAGAGTGTCGCTATGGTAAACAAATATAGTGTTTTTTAAAGAGTGCATTTATTCTCTTGTGGTTTATGCTCATCTGCGAAGTAAATTTAATTCAAGCCAATAAGTTTAAATGAAAGTGCTATTTTTCAAATATGTTTGAGAAACTAAAAGATTTCTAATTTGTCTATTCAATCAAAAAATAGCAGTATATTTACTTTAAATGATAAATCTGAAAGTTTTATTAAAAAGATCAACATTTAAAAGAATTTGATGGCAGATGATTTTTTCAAAGTATTTTCGTCTATCAACAATTTTATAATTGAAAAAAGGAAGTAATTGCAAAATTTTAATTACTTTCTGTCGAATTTTCATTTCAAAGAGTTATCTTGGATTCAAAAAGCATTTTTGATTGATATTAATTAGACTTAATCACCGACTGTGTGAAGCCTACGAGGAATTTGTAGAAATATTGACTGATTGAAGCTTAAACTTGAGCTTATGCAAAAGTCCTTGATTGAATTCTGCATTGGAACTGGAACTGAATTTCTCCCAGTTTTTGAAATGGCATGAAATGTTCTTCTGCTATTCAGCTCCAGGCACACAGCGCAAAAAAAAAAAAGGTGGGGGGGACAGTTCTGTATCTCCCGTTCTACTAGGCCGATTGACGAAATTCAAATTGCATTTTTCATGTCCCGAAAGAGCTACTTAGGATATATATTAGATTTATATATAGCATTGTCCTAACATAGGTATTTTAATACAAAATAGGACTTTTTCTGAAAAGGCATACCATTTTTTCCCATATTTCAATTCTATGTCTCAAATTATGCCTCGATATTAAATTTTGTAATTTTTGGCGAGAAATTTAAAAATTTATCTTGGTGGATTTTTTCGGGATATTATATTTCGGGATCCAATTATACAAACTCTCAGGAACAAAGTTTGTATAATTGGAGGCACTTGGTCCATCGACGCTCCCAGGAAAAAGTTTGTATAATTGGAGGCACTTGGTCCATCGACGCTCCCAGGAACAAAGTTTGTATAATTGGAGGCAGGCACTTGGTCCATCGAATCTTGCAGGAACAATCTGTGTTTTCACAGGCTTCGACTAGACCGGCCCCCAAAGGGTTACCACTTTATATTTGTACTTTATTTTGGGTGCGAAATGGTCTTGATTACGTGCTTGTGAAGGAGCTTCCAATAAGTAAACTCTCATTAAACGTTTTAGAGAAATTAATGTAATTTTATGACTTTTGTCTCGAAAGAATAAATTTTTGAATCATTTATTTCCTTCAAAAATTTTTAAACATGTATTCGCCACGATCTGAAATTCTTCTGAATGTATGAATAAAATTTTATGCATTGCTGATGTAAAATAGTCGTGACTGTGAATAAATTTTCGTTACTCTGTTACTCTGTTTCGAGAATGAGTAAAGCATTTCGCTGCTGATTCGCAGCATTTTAATCTTTGTGTACTTTTAGATAAACATTTATGCTGTAATCTTTTAAGTAATGAATTTTATATATAAAAGATTCGAAGTAAGTTTACGTTATTCCAGATAGCAGCAGTTATAGATCAATCATTAATTATTATTACTGCTTTGCAATTTTAGGGTTGAAATACAAGGAAAATTAAATAAATATAAAAATTTGAAACTAGATAGTTAAAAATTCTGTTTTCTTTTTTTCATTTTTTTAATTTTAATGCTTTTAAAGGTCAAGAAGCACAATTATATATTTTCTTTAAAGGTAATTAAAAAAAGGTTTATCATGCAACAGGCATTTTAGGAAATTAGAAATAATACTCCTTCTCTAATAGTTCTACATTTCCTTTTACTGGGGTTACAAATATTAAAACGGTTCTGAAATCTTATGATT
Source organism: Stegodyphus mimosarum (assembly GCA_000611955.2). Lineage (NCBI taxonomy): Eukaryota > Metazoa > Arthropoda > Arachnida > Araneae > Eresidae > Stegodyphus > Stegodyphus mimosarum. The sequence goes on along the minus strand of KK113013.1, from coordinate 296,605 downwards.
TTGGAATCTCAAGTCCATTGTATAAAAGCAATAAAAAGAATAAGAAAGAGAAGAAATATTCATTATTAAACATTTTTAATTAAAGCAGAATTTGAAATGTGAGTTTAATTTAAAATTAAGAATACAGTTTTAAAATGATGCAAATAAAATTTAGTAAATGAAGTAAGAAATTTAAATTTTTTGATCCTGAGGATAAATTTTTCTCAACAGAGTATGAAAAAATAAGGTAAGGATAACATTTGAAATTTTTTGTGCTTTCCTAATATCTTTTAAATTCAAAGCATATTTTAAGACTAAACACTGAATATGCAACTCTCTCCAAAAATTAAAGGTAAAAATAAAATAAAGTGAAATAAAATTAAAAAAAATATATCTGAAAGCTTTCAGATTTTACATTACGCCCAAAGGGACTTTTTTTAACGTTTTCTGTGTTACCTTTATTTATTAAATATCATGTTCCTCGCAATTAAGCAATAAAATTCAATTCAACAGCAATATCTCAAAACAATTTTAAAATGAGCATATCTTTAGAATTTTCGATACGCAGTCTCGCGGGCTAGAGATAAAAATGTTTTTTTTTTTCGTACAGTGTTGCCATTCCTCTTTGAAATCGTTGAGTTTGTTAATCAAAAAATCTTGAAAGTGTTACAAAATATGAAATCGATAATAAAACAAATTCCAAACTGCAAATTAGGGCTTGCAGATGCCCATGTTCGGTGGAAGATTACATTATTCAAAATTTGATAGCTCTAGGTACCGTTATTTTATCACAATGCGAGAAACATACATACATTTATGCAGATTCTTCATTATTTAATTTCTTTAAATGTAACACAGGACGATAATATTTGGTGGCAACATTTTCAAAAGTGATACGAACATTTACAGTGAATCGACATAAAATGCCAAAACGAAATTAATAGCCCTTCTGAGCTAACGCTTCTTTAGGCTAAAAAAAAAAGAAAAAAACTCTATTGGTTTAATTGTTTTGAAAAGTAGCAAACACTGACTATTTCCGGCACACTTGATGCTACTGGTGACATTAATACTACCGAAATTGTAAGCTGTATACTTTTTATAAGCTGTAACTCATTTAACTCATTCATATGGTCAGATAACTGTCATCGATTTTTATTCAATTTATTCGATACAATTTCCTGATAAGTTATCTTGTTCAAATTTTGCGGGCTTGCTATTTGTTATTGCCAGCATAACATGTCAAAGCGAGTTTTTTTTTCTAAAATTCGATTGAGATTTTTTTTAATATCTGATGTTCAGACGATTTTTCGCACATTTCTTTAATTATCAAATGAACTAAAAAACTTCAGAATTTTACTATCTGCACCTTGCGGATAGAGTGAAAAAATATTTTTAATAAAATGTTGAATTTAATTTCTGAAATTCTCTGCGAATTTTTAAAAATGGCGGAATTTTTCTGCCGCTGGACTTCCATTATTTTAAAATTCCAACATCTGTATCTGTTAAGTATCGGGGAGGGGGGGAACTCTTGGCCCAGTTAAGGTAAGAGTGATTAAAACGATAATAATTGAGCGATTTTCTACTTTAAAAAAAAATATGTCGCAGGTTGACTGTTTTTATTTCTGCAGAAAGGCAAAAGGGAAAGTTCCAGCTTTTGCTTGCGTGTCATCTAATTCACTTAAAAGTATGAAGTTATGGTGTCATTATGGTAAGTGGCACCATTTTTCTTCCTTCCGTATAAAATTTTCTAGTATTTCTAGTACATTTCTGTCTCCTTACTAGAAAGAATTACAGCGAAATTAAGTTTAATCGTGAGGTCTTCTCCCAATTTTGTAAATGCTGTTTCTTCCCAGCCCCCTTTTTTACAGAACGGTTTTTCATTCGCTGTTAATTTCGTTTTATCAATCTTTGAAACGACAAAGTTTTAGAGATTTAAATTATTTATAATAAAATCTATAGTTCCATTTTTAATTTTTACCATTTTTTAAAGTTTATATATATATATTTCTCAGCATTTTCTTTTAAAATCTGATTTTTTAAATTTTATTGTGAAACATAATATTATATACTCTTTTATGGGGGTTTAAAATTCAACATAAAAATCTGATGTGTACACCACATGACTTCCTTGTACGGAATATTAAATTATACGCATTTTGCATTTCATTTAAACTTATTGGATTGAATTAAATCTACTTCACCGATAGCGCATAAAACACAATAGAATAAACGCACTCTTTAAAATTCACTATATTTTTTACCACAGCAACACTCTGCCGTTAGCTTCACTTAACAGCGTTATATCTTATTCGTTTTATAACTCATCATCAGAATGCGCAAAAATTATGTATATCATCTGGAGAATTATCTAATCGTTGCCACATTTTTATTCAAAGACTATAATAAATCTAAAACGATGTATAAAAGGAATTAAAGAAAAAAAGAAAGAAACACTTTTTCACAAACGATTCAGTAATTCGCATTCAAATAATTTAGTTCTCACTTCGCAAGAAAGCAAAAATACATAAAAATTCAAAATATCTGCATTAAAATTACGAAGTAAATTTTAAACACTTATTTCCTCGAATAAATTCCAGAATGGAGTAAGCATGATTTAATTTGCAATAATAAAAGAAGATGTTATCTTTGTTGTTGCGAAGCTTAGTTTCTCTAGATTGGCAACAAATCCACCATTCTGCTAAGTTTCAAATATAAACAAAGATGGCTGCTATGCTAAAAATAATTAGGCTTAGTCGCACTTAAACAACTTTTAAATTGTTGATAATTCTACAAATATTGTATGCGAATTTACTAAAGGCATGGAAACCTTAATCGGAAGATAAGTACAACATAATTCAATCATTTTTTAGGCTTAGCCGCATTTAAACAACTTTTAAATTGTTGATATTTCTCCTAATCTTGGATGCAGATTTACTAAAAGCATAAAAACCTTAACCGGAAGATAAGAACAACATAATTCAATCATTTTTAAAGAAAAAAATGCACAATTTAACAACATATAAGAATACAAAAACTGAGCTCACTGAGCCGAGTAACAGAGTGGATACATATATATATATATATACATAAATTTATTTACTTTTGGTGCGGCTGATTGCAACCAAAATAGGAGGGGCACATCTACATGTTATAGCAGTCCTATATACAAAATTTCAACGTTCTGAGGCTGCTCGTTTTTGAGTTATGCGAGATACATGCATACGTACATACGTACGCGCAGAGGCTACGAAAAAATCTCTGCAGAATCCATTTTAAATCACTTTTATAATTTTTTTGTGGGAAAAGAGTCCTTTATTCTGTTCTTACGTACGAATGTAACTCAAAAACATTGTTAAATTGTATTTGATAGCGGTAGTAGAAGAGATATTTTCGTTGAAATATGATACCCGAAATTTTTCGCGATTACAATTCTTGCTCGCAACTTATAAAACAAAGCTCTTCACCTTCTTTTAAAACAAGAAAGATAAAAAGTAATAATTATGGAACTTTCCGTAATTTATTTTTAAGCTAACTGCATGCGTTTCCAGCCATCAGACGGGCATGAGTATTTCGCTGACCGAATGCATGCCAGATGCGGTTATTTTTCTAGAGAAAAAAATCATCCTCATAAAGGAGCGTAAGCGATTAGCTTAAAAAATTGCTCTTAGCAGACATGTCGCAGGATGGACTAAACATTCAGTCGCTGGCAAGCGGAAAGTAATAGAGGGAAAAAAATCTAGTTTAATAATAATGCATTAGCGAAAACGGAAAGAATGTAAATACACTGTCCAAGATAAGCTTAGATAAAATACACGAATTTTTTATCGTAGATGCATAATACATAAACATTCATGTTAAGTTGAAATAACAATTTTATAAGGTTATAAATAATAGCAGAATTGTTGAAAGTAAAAGAATGACTATTCATCATTGAAAAGATTTTTCAATTGAATTATTTGATTCATAACATGTAATTGGGACTAAAATGAAGAGAAAAAGACAAATCAAAAAAGGTTTTCCTGAGATAAACATTTATTTAAAACATTAAAAAAATCTGAAAGCTTTCAGACTTTATATTACGCCCAAAGGAGCATTTTTTTTGGTAACGTTTTGTGTGCTATTTTTATTTATTAAATATCTTGTTCTTCGCACGTAAACCACATAAGACTCAATTCAATAGCAATGTCACAAAATACTTAAAAACAGTATCTCTTTTGAATTTCCGATAGATAGTCTTGTGCGCTGGAGATAATAATGTTTTTTGCATACAGTGTTGCCATTGCTCGCTTTGAAATTATTGAGTTTATTAATCAAAATTCGTTAAAAGTTTTACAAACTATGAAATATATAATAAAACAAATTCGAAATTCAAAGTTCGAGGCCCATGTTAGGGTGGATGATTACGTTATTCAAAATTTGTTGGTTCTAGGTATCGTTGTTTGATCACATTTGGAGAAATATACATGCATTTATGCAGATTCTTCATTATTTAATTTCTTTGAATATAATACAGAGCGACAATATTTTTTGGCAACAATTTAAAAAGTGATTCTCCGTTTATAGTAAAACCCCACAAAATGCCGTTCGGAGACTAAAAGCTCTTTTGGGCTAATAATTTACGAATTGAAAGCAGAAAAATTATTTATCATATTTATCATTTAGTTTACCTTGGAATATCTTAGCTTATCTTGGAAACAAGAGATTGAAAAATTATCTTTAGAAAAATCGCGTGCAATTTTATATCATGAATAATAAAAGCATAGGCCTCTAAATAACGAAATTTAGTAATCGATTTGCATTGTCAAAAGCGTAAGATATTATGTTTATAAACTTATCAAAGGTGACCCATGATTTTATTATTCGGGATATAAAATTGTATATGAATTTTTGAAGAGATTTATTTAACATCTTTTTCCCGTGAAATTACATGATAAATTATTTTCTTTCTTTAAGTCATGAATTATTTTATGATTTTTAAATAAAAGCGTATTTTATAAAAACATTGTTTAGTTATTTTTTTAACGAACACTAGTTGGACGTTAATAAAACTAATTTTTCCAAAATTTTCTATTAAACGTTTAATAGTTTTTAAATTTAGCATTTTAAAGATTCGAATTAAAAAACAAATGGCGGGAAGGTTCGAGTTTTGGAAACTCGAATCTTTAAAGCAAGGCTTCGAATGTTCCAGTCTATTTCTTTCTAAGCTTCACTTATAATTGTTTCAGATCCTGAATCTTAAATTATGTAAACCGTACAAAAGGAAATACATTGCAAAGAAAAAAAATAATATAAGCTAATATTTAAAATCCCTTTATGGCCATTTATCCATTTGTAATTGCCGTGGGGAAAAGGAGACTGGGATTCGGGCATTCCGATCTGGCAGCTGTTTAGTATTGGAAGGGATGTTATGTGGGAAACGAAGAATTTCCTTATCTTTTTTCGCAAAACTGCTGGTGGGGGCGTAGCAGGTGTTCGGCATGCTCACGTGACTTTAACCTCACCTGAAATCGTTGATGTTTCTTTGTGCTTTGCTAATGTGTGTCGGGTTTTTATTTGTTTTTTAAAGCACTGTTGTGACCTTTTTCGGAGGACAAAAAAATTTCGATATTCGCAAAATTTTTAATAAGCAAAGAAATCTACATGAGTGAGTTTGTTCTATTTTCTTTTTCCCAGCCATGATTCTCCAGATCTTAAAATATAAAATATTTATGCCAGAAATTATAGCTTAGGTGTGGAAGAAAATGTTTTAGTTTCTTCTGATACATTGTTTACTTCAAATTTGATAACATTTACCTATATCAATTAAAAATGGCTGTTAGATATGGTAATTATAGTCAATTAAAGATAATTAATCATTTAAAGATGGTTCAATGGTAAAATAATCTAATCGAGTGAGTGGGCATTTCAAAACCATGTTACAGGACAATCATTTTACAACAAATTTAAAATGGCACTGTAATTACAATGTCTAATACATTATCGTTATTTCCTTTTCTAGTTAAAAAATACGTAACTTTATAAATTTTTGCGGATATTAATGCCATTTGTGCTAGTATTTTGAGAGACGCTGTTAATGAAAATGCAGAGCTGGGCTTTACAATTTTTTTTTTCATCTTTTGAAATGTGCTTGTAAATTTTTGAAATTGTTCCTTAAAATTCTTCTATTTTTAAGATTACGTTTCTACCAAAGAACTGCAGATATATTAATTTAATATCATTTTGAGATAACTAATTAAGAACGCAAATTTGCAGAGGCTAACGATTTCTTGAACAATCAACAAATTTGCGGAAATGTCCTTAACCCATTCTAACAGCGAACATTAAGACATAGTTAAGTTAAGACAAGTAAATATTCACGTAGTTCTTATGTGAAACAGCTGTAGGGCTCCAAATTACTTTAAATGTTATTCCCTGGAACATTCCAGACGATTTGTCATCACATGTTAAACTTTTAAGTAAATAAATTCGAGGAAAGTTTAAAATGAACCTTTTAATTGATGGTTATAGAACCTTGATAGCAGAAAATCAATTGCCGCAGTTTACGGAAATATAGAAACAAATGTTACAGTAAAATTCGAATATTAAACTAAACAATATAACTGGCGCTACAAGTTTTGGCTCAAGCTGTCAAACTTTTACGAGCAGTTACGGCTAGTAAAGCTAAAGCCGATTTATGTAATCTAGTTCCAGAGACCAGATTAGTGTGACTGTTAAGCGCCGTTTACACTGGGACGCAAAACGGAGCTAGCCGACACATAGAACCGACCAATCAGGAAAGTATTTCAAATCATCATCATCAACAGAAGCGCGCAAACAAAATGGCTGATGATATGAGCGATTGATTGATTGATTTGATTTAAAGTGAAGACGAGTATACGGCCACATTTATTATCCCTATACAGAAATTCATTTTAAAAATCTTAAAATCCACATAAAATAATTTTAAAGTGGATTTTAATATTTTTAAAATAATTTTAAAGTGGTGCTTGGTCATGAGAAGTGCAAATCTTGGTAGTCGCTGGATTTCGACAATTAGACTACAGTTTTCGCTCATATCTTACAAATCAACCAGATACAAAAAATAAAGAAGTATCTTATCCACTATACGGCGATAAATTAAAATTAAAAGTATCCTCCTCAGAAGATTTTGCTGATATTATCCCGATATTCAAAGATCCTAAAATTTTTAATTTACTTCAAAATATATCTACATTAGCACAGGAAATTGAAGAAACGTAGAATACCCATCAAAAATTAATTCTTGCATTCAAAGCACCAGAACTTACACTACGATTCGCAAAACACCGCATGAGAAGTCCCAGCCGAGCGGGTAAAAGCCATTAAGTTGTAGACTTGCTCGCACTTTTTTTTCACTAAGCGCCATTTTTGGCCAGGCCGTTATGGGTAATCTGCGTTTCTTTAATTTCCTGTGCTAATGTAGATAGATTTTGAAGTAAATTAAAAATTTTAGGATCTTTAAATATTGGGAAAATATCGGCAAAATGTTCTGAGGAGGATACTTTTCATTTTAATTTATCGCTGTATAATGGATAAGATGCTTCTTTATTTTTTGTATCTGGTTGCTTCGTGTAAGATATTAGCGAAAATTGCACTCTAATTGCCGAAATCCAGCGACATCCCGTTATATGGGATAGTCGATTTAAGGACTACAAAAATACACATAGAATGCGCTTCGATGATGATTTCAGATCGTCTTCATCGAAATAGTAAGTAATTTTCTTTTCCATTTAATACTATTTTTGTGTTTAGATTTTGAATCCGGAGAATTAAATTACTGATATCAATGATCCCAGATAAATATCTAATTGTATTATAAAATTAGCAATGGAATTAAAAGTAGTGAAAGCAAAGCACAGACAAAAACGCTAATGTAATATTTTTCTTTCTTCTAAAGTTGTTTCATCATCAAAAAAAGGTACTGTTTATTACCTCAAATAATAAAATGAATCGCATCAACTTTATAAACTCGCTTATCATCTGGAATGAAAATACTGATAATGATAATTAAATAGCAACAATAAAACATAATAATGAAACATGTTTCTATTTTTCTGAATAATTTTTGATGATTTGAAACCTTTGTACTAAATGACCAAGAAGAAAACTCAGCAACAAAAGACATTTTCGTTGTTTTCTGCTCACCATACTTTTCGGTTGAACCATTTAAAAAAATCGCTCAGTTTTCGCTGCATCGATCAAAGATTCACGGCGGAAGACTGCCTCCTACGAAATGTAAACAAATGAAAGCGCGCGCGATCTTGTTTATTGGCTGCCGCTAGTAAACGCTCCTAATAAGTGTGAACGAGCTAGGTTAGTTAGAGCCGCGTTCCATGCGTCGCTTAGCTCTGATAGCGTCATTGAGTATCAAGTGTGAACGGCCCTTTTAATGACAGCTGCCAAAAGCTGTTTCTCTTTCCAACTCTGTGCTTAAATGAAAATTTTCAAATCATTATATAAATGTAATATATTATTAGTAAACTGTATTAAATAAATATTCTATTAAATTATAAAAACTACTAAAAAAAAAATCTAATGTTTATGTGCTAAAAAATTAAATGCAATTTTATCTTGATGGCAGCCGATGAAAGTTGAAGTGAAAGTAGATAACTTGTTAATTAATATGCTAGTTAGAGGAATTTTCGTGAATTTTTTGAAAGTATTTTTAAGGTCCTGGCTTACTTTGATTACAGAAGATAACTAACTAACTAAATAAAAATAAAAAGATCAAATTGAAGCAACAAGGGAAACAGCAAAAAGTTAAGAACTGGAACAAATAAAATTTTAGTTTAAAAGAAATTATTGATTTACTACTGTTTTAAATTTACTTTCTAAAACTATAAATGGTTTACATTTTAAATTATAAACTGTTTGCTATTGATAATTATACGATCTAAATTATGAAACATTGCTTTTCTACTTTACGTAACTTCATTATGGAAGCAATAAATTACGCAGCGCCTTTTAATGATTATTAGTCAGTTATAAAAATCTGAATCAAAAATCCAAATCGAAAACGTAACAATAGCCTGTAACTATATAAATTTAAAATAAATAAATAAATAAATAAAAAATCTGAAAGCTTTTAAACTTTATATTACGCCCAAAGGCGCGTTTTGTAACGGTTTATGCGTTACTTTTATTCATTAAATATCATGTTCTCCGAATTCTCCGAACCATAAAATTTAATTCAACGGCAATATCACAAAATAGGTTAAAAGAGCATATCTTTAGAATTTTTGGTACACAGTCTCGCGTGCTGGAGATAAAAGTGTTTTTTTTTCTCCCTCGTACAGTGTTGCCATTGCTGGCTTTGGAATCGTTGAGTTTGTTATTCGAAATTACGCTAAAGTTTTACAAAATATGAAATAGATAATAAAACAAATTCCAAATTTGGGCTTCCAGATGCCCGTATTCGACTGGAAGACTACGTTATTCAAAATTTGATGTCTCTAGGTACCGTTATTTTTTTGACAATCCGGGAAACCTACATTCATGCACATTCTTCATTATTTAATTTATTTAAATATAATGCAGGGCTCTAATATTTGGAAGCAACAATTTGAAAAGTGAAATGCCGTTTTATAGTGGGCAATGCAAAATGAAGAAAGGAAACTAATAGCCCTTCTGGGAAAAACTGCTCCTATATGATAATCACATGTTAAATTTGTATTTTCTCTCTCTTTTCTTTTTAAAGCCCAAAAGGGCAACAAGAAGTTCATTAATGAAGTTAATTAATGAAGAATCTGCATATATGTATGTAGGTTTCTTGCATTGTGAAAAAAGAATAGTGCCTAGAGACATAAAATTTTGAATAACGTTGTCCTTTACTCAAATATGGTCATCTGAAAGCCCAAATTTGGAATTTGTTATGTTATCTATTTCTTACTTTGTAAAACTTTAACGAATTTTTGATTAACAAACTCAACGATTTCAAAGCCTTCCATTAATATTAACACGGCATGCATCTTCAAGAACGGATATTTTATGCAACAGGTTTTTTTTCTTTCTTTCTTTTTTCTTTTCTGTTCTTTTTCTTTGTGTGTGTGTGTGTGTAATATTGTTGTTGAATTGAATTCTATGGTTTCAGTGCGGAGAATACGATATTTAATAAATAAAAGTAACACACAAAACGTTAAAAACCGCCCCTTTAGGCGTATTATAAAATCTGAAAACTTTCATATTTTATATAAAAAAAATTTTTTTCCGAGTAATTAAAATGATTTAAGATATGTCGAAAATAGCGCAGCGCTTAAAATTGCGCATTGCATATAAATCTGACATTAAAGAACCGTCAAATGGTACAAGATTTGCGTAGTTGACCGAGGTAACGGTATATCGCTGATCTCACTCAGCGTTTCCGAATCTCAAGAATAATAAGCATGGCTAAATCTATCCCTAAGAAGACCTCGGGAAGGAATACAGCTCAAGATGTTACAACATTCAATATGTTTCTAAATTTAGAGATCCTTTTTTCGAATACTAGTCTGGTTGAGACTTCGAAATGGAGGGAAAACATCCTTCTTTTCTACTACATGGTCATTACAGCGTATTGGTGGGTGGTCTTTCGAATGGTTATGTTGTTTTCCACAGATTTGTATTTTTGAAAGAAGTATATAAAGTTTGTCGGAGGAAGTGTATAAAAAAGAGATATTTGTGTTTGAAATTTTTATTAATTTTGAATTATGTTTTGAAATGCAAAGTAGTGGTTTGTAGCAAGGACAGATTGCTAAGTGTTTAAATAATTTATGAATTAATATTTATGTGCAGTATTTGAAAATTGTTTCCTTTATATTCATATGACTTCGTCGAGGAAAAACATTTTTTTAAAATTAATTAAATTTAAAAAAAAGCACTGCATTTTTTATTCATTCCCCAACCCTTTGAGTAAAATTTTTTAATCCTGGCATCAGAATTTACTGGTAATTAAAGCGTATTTTTTTTCTTTCTTGGTGCTAATTTTATTTTGTAACGGTATTCTCATTGAATATTGAAAATAACAAGATAAATACGCTGAAAACATTTTGAGTCACGACTAAGGCTAAAATAGGTAAATTTTGCATTATGCAAGCAAAGCGTTATGAGGTTCAACTATTTAAATCTAAAGTTCTAGCTCAGAACCCCACGAACACTAATAAGCGAATAATCGCTTAAGTGTGTGAACAGAATACGTAAGACTGAAAGAGGGTTTAATAACCCTTTATTTCTCAGTATATTTACAATTAGTTCCGACTTGGAACTTTACATAAAGCCGCCACTCGGGCTTGAACTTAAAATACTAATAATTTGAACTAAAATTAGCTTAACTAAAGCTCTTAAAAGATATAGCCGAAGCTATCAGAATCTAACTAGTTGGCCCCTAAGTATAAATTAAATCGGCGAAGCCTAGCAAGGGTCTAAGATATGGCCGAGCGTAGTAATAGCTAAGAGTGACGTAGCCAGAAGGCAAACGCGCGCTATTCAGGAATCAGACTCTCTCTCCTGAAGTCGGTTAAGTCACGACTTAAATAGTATTCATTCTCATTTGCATTATCTGCGTTTCTGAAATTACATTATGGCAGGAAATCGTAAGCTGAAATTAGAATAAGATAGGAAAGATACAAAACTTAAAATAACTGTTAATTAACATAATGTAAACCTTAAAACGTTAATCTTCGGAGTTTAAAATTGAAAACAACTCTTTTTTACGTTCAGGAGCACGTAACGGCTTCGATCCGCAAGGCCTGAACTCTTGGATTCCAAAATCACCTAATAATTTAATAATTCTATTCTTTCATCATAAAAATCAGGAATTAGGTCCAGAAAGAATGCTACGTCTAAGGTTCAATTCAAATTATGGACATGTTAATAATCAAAAAGAAAAAAGTCATAGCTTGCAAGTTATAGCTTATCAAGCAAAGAATATTAGAAATTCTCTTTCCTTAGTTTAGATACTTCTTCCCTGCTTTGAAACTGAAATAGTAATAAACTATGCTTTAAAGCATAAGCTTAGCTTCTGGGTTTCTTATTAGAAAATCATGACTGTGTGCAAGAAATTCAAAGGTAATAATAATACTTTTATTTTAGTTTTACAAACAATACTTCTATTTTAGTTAATCTTAATTATTTTTCTGAAATATTTTTTAAATGAAAGCTGGAGCGTAAACGGTATTAACACGATGCATAATTTTAACAGTTATAAGCGCAAGTAACATGAAATGAATTAAATTTTGAATTAATTTTGAAAAAAAAAATGGTTTCTGTAAGGTGTAGTCTGAGTCGCAGTATGAAAATCTGTAGTATATTTAAAAGTCTAATATCTGCAGTAGATCACACTTAAGTATGCAGTTTCGTTTTTTGTTACTTGAGTTTTAATTAAATATTTTTTTGCTATTTAACTTTTAATTAAAAGATATTATATTATGCCAAAGCCAAAAATTTTACTAAGGATAAAACATTTTATCCTTTTGCTTTATAACCTTAAGCACATGAAGTCACCCTTTATATTTCAAAACATTAAGTCTCTTGATGAAAATTACATCAACTACTTATAAAGGAAACTTCCCGTTCCCCCCCCGGAGACTACGAGAGTCAAATATATTACATCATTTACATAAGTTGTTCCTTTTGACCTGAATTATTTCCAAATAACAATTAAATTAATGGTAGAACTGTGTAAAGTTATGCCATTTTTTTAACTAATTTTCCAAATTTTCTATGGGACTCTAATAGACTGGATATTTTCTATAATTTAATAATATTAATGCATGTTCAGTATTTCATCATATATGACTTTTAAATATAAAACTTAAATTTCTAAAATTAGAAATCAATTAAAGTTAAATTAATGAATTAAATAATAAATAAATAAAATAATTAATTAAATGATAATAAATCAATTAATTGCATAAAGCTCAGCAAGAAGAATTAAGTAGACAGAAGATTTAAATTAATATTCTTACTGTATATTTCATAAATCAAAGTAATCCTTCGCTTTCGTGTTTCAAGTATGCATAAATATTTCATTCATAACAATTTCCTGGTAAGAATCAAAACTGCAAATATTCCACTTTAGTTAAATAACATCAAGAATGGGAGTTTGAGAAATCCGAATTCTTTCCCTCTTAAAAGCAGCGCCTGTGGAAGAAGAAGAAAGAAAAGAGTCTGATATTTCGATTCATTTCATATTTTTGTCAAGAGTCTAGTTTAGATACATACTTAATCTCCCACACCTTTTTTGCTATGTTTAATAATAGCCGTGACTGAAACGTTACCAATTATTTGAAGATAACAACAAACACATTATGTGTCTGTAAGCAACGCAGTTACCTGTGGTGGTTATTCGACCTTGTCCTTCGACATTCAATGAAATGTTACTATGCTTTTCGTTTTTTCTCCCTCATCACCATCTTTCTCTCGTGATGTCATCCGATCGTCTGCTGACGCTTACGGTCGAATAAAGAGAAAGAAAAGAGATTATAGCTAACTAAAGAGACACCCAGTAGTTTTCAATATATGGCAAACAGACCTACTACTTTACCTTGAGATTTTTCAATGCCAAATATTACGCCAAACAGTAATCAACACGTTGAAAGAGGTTGTGTTTATTATTTTAGAGCTATTCTTTAAATGAATTAGCTATTTCTGTGCTTTCCTCGTTTATATGTGTTATTGTTCCACTGCCAGTTAACCTTCTGCTCTTGTTATGAATTTGGCTTGTTATATTTTAACATAAAGAGAATTAAAATGTACACATTTTAAATGTATTTTTTTAATATGAACATGACGCGGCATTTTAGTTTGTTTTCAATTTGATAATGTAAGAGATGGAAGTAATTTATTTTCGTGCAGTTTAGATGTAGTGTGGAATTTAGCTAATGAGAGTTACGTTCTAGAACTTCT
>KK113013.1:270448-282698 GCA_000611955.2 Stegodyphus mimosarum | reverse complement strand
TAGTAGCAAGAGAAAGGAAAGAGTAATATCAATTTTTGTAAATTCAAAACGAAAAATCTATATTTACTCGTAAAAAAAAACTAGTTCTTATGCTTATGTTGTAAGATCTGTCTCTGCTATTCCACATAAAGTACTTCTAGATCCTACAATGAACCTGGCGAACTCTCGAACAGGCGTGAATAAATACCAGCACAGAAGAAAAGTGAAAAGTAACCCTTTATTAAATCAAAGTTTAACAGAAAGGCACGATCATCGTGCGTTACAAAACACCAGCGTCAACTTGCGGTGAGAACTTAAATGTAGATTATGTTTCAAGTAGAATCTAAAATAGAATAGTGCTCAATTTGCACGTTAATTTACACCTAACTGCTTGACTCTCAAAAACCTAACAGGCGAGACAATAATGCGAAATGACCAAAAGGCTTACTGACGTAACAGCAAGGTAGCAACGAAACGAACGCTGGCTAGCGAAAACACGCTCCGAATAAACTCAGAATTTTACCCGTTTAAATAAATACTCACTTCATTTAACTTTAAATTTACATCCTGGCGAGAAAATACAAGGGGAAGTTGAGATGTTCAGGAAAGGTATCAAACTTAAAATAAATTATGTAAAATAAGGGAAACTCTGCAATGTATTATACTATAAATTTACGAAAACGAGAAAGCTGTTGTCGTTTTTCGTTTTCATGAATTCATAATTAGGCTTAAATTAGGGATGTGTTCGTAATGATCACCCATCATAAAGTTGTCTGCACCTTTATGCAAGTTGTACATTGCTTGCCAGAACAGAACAATGTGCCCGGCAGAAGGGTGTTCGCATCCTTAATGAAGATCAGTTCGTAACTTGAAGAACGTAGCCTTCATAAAGGTGTTAGCTATCAGCAAACTAAACTGCTTTTTGCATATGGATAACCTGGAATAAAGGTGCCACACCTTTATATAAGTTGATTTCTTGGATTTAAAAACGGATCGTCATAAGGGCCCTTTTGTGAAGGTGTCTGTCTTAGAGAACAGTAACCGGTTTGTTTAAAAGTGTTGCCAGCTGTATAATCAGAGACCTTTATGCATGCATAAAATTTCGGTTATGAGACACCATAATGCATGCATAAAATTTTGGTTAAATAAACAAATTAAGATTAGGAAAAAGAAGATAAGGAACTATGCATAGAGACTGTTCTGAAATTTGTTTTGTGAAGCTGAAGTTGTCTGCCTTAGAGAACAGTAATCGGTTTGTTTAAAAGTGTCGCCAGCTGTATTATCAGAGACCATAATGCATGCATAAAATTTCGGTTAAATAAACAAATTAAGATTAGGAAAAAGAAGATAAGGACTTTGCCTAGAGACTGTTATGAAATTTTTTTGTGAAGTTTCCTTTATATGATACTTACAACTGACTAGGCCAAAAATATTGTAAAATTTTAATAAAATTTTAAAAAATATACAACATAAAAACTTATATAAATAATAATGTAATAATAACAAATTTACAACAAATAAAATAAACTAATATATAATAAAAATTTTTAAAACTTATAAAATAAGTATTGAATTAAAAAATAATTTATCATGTAATTTAATAATGTATAATTAATAATTGTAGACGAGCTTTGCAAAGGATATTATTTATTATCGTGCTCCCATTAGGCTAGGTGTTAAATTTTCTCGTTTTAGTTCATTAATTATTTTATGAATTTTAAACAAAGTTTATATATACAAGCGAAATACCACTGACTCATCACGAGATCTCCGAAACTATACACCCGATTGACTTGAAAGTTTGCATAGTTACTCATTCCACGATGTAGATGTGCACGAAGAACGGATTTTACGTAAATACTGTCCAAAAGGACTTTTGTTATACCATCACAAGCGGCTCTAAGTCAAAACTCTTTTTTTGTGTGTGAGTTTTGACTGATTCACTGACTGGCACTATATTTCCCGACTTTAAATTAAAAAAAATTACATTCATTATCAATTCGAAATTAGACATTTCGTTCCATACAAGAAGTCTAGGTTCACATTCAGATAGATAGTGTGCCCAGCAAAGCGGGAGGGTATTAGATAGTTTTATATATAAAAAAACTTTATTTATTATCAGCGTTATGCAAGCCATGTCACATAGATTGATCTAGAAATGACGCAATTCGAGAAAATAATTACTATTTTTAGAACAGAGAGGAGGAATTAAGGGCTATTGCTACCTTAAATTATAATTTTGAGATTTACATAATTTTTATCTTAAATATATATATATATGTGTATGCGTGACGTGCTAAAAACTTCGCTTGTTAGTAGTATCTTAAATCATGGAAAGCCAGACATACAATAAGACAGAAAAACACTGGTATATAATCAAACGAATGAAAACAGTTGGAAAGATGCATGCTGACGTCACTGCAAATAGTTATTCAATCAACTATCGATTCAGAAATAAAACAAATATATGTCTATAAACGCAGATGTAGAAAGCGAAAGTATGCTGTGCACTTCTAAAATGCTGCCACGTATTATATTGTTCCTTTTTACGATCTTTATTGAAATTCACCTGTTTTATTTTAAAAGTAATGACGTGTCTAAATTAATGTGGTAATAGTTTAATGTGTTTTGAGTGATGCTTGTGCTCTAGATTTACTTAAATGAAAAAAGAAAATATTAATTAACTTTCTTAATAATATATTTTTATTAAAAAATTACCGTTTCTATTGTGATTGTTGATGTTAACAGTTATGCTGATATCATTAGTAACTCCAGCGTTAATATTAAGCAAAAAGATCGTTTTCCAAAATAGTGGTATTTTAAGAAGAACTTGAACGTTCACATTGCTCAACTTCAATAATTGTTGGCAGTGCTAGTGTTGAGAATGTGCAAGTGATACTGCATTGCATTATTTTTGCTTACATCTTGTAAATAAGCTGCATGCAATAAATAACTCCGTATATTTATTTTTTGCATCTTATTATGATAATAGTCTTGCGTCATAATTAGATATTATAACAAAATAAATGCAACATAGGAGAATTTTAATTGAAAATTAAGCTCACGAGATTATTACTGCAGAACTAGATATTTATTATAATCTTTTATCTAGATTACTTATGTCATTGTCGATATCGTCAAACATTTGATTTAAAACTGATTGTCAACTGATTTTTTTAATTATTTACTAATAAACTATTAAGCTAAAATTTTGGTAAAACAGTGGATTACAATGTAGCGAAGGACTTTGTAGTGACATTAGGTATTTGTTTAAAGCAGGAGGTATGAAAAATGAGCGATGCCTTCGCCGGGACTCGAATCACGGATCTCTCGAACACGCGTCGAGTGTGCTGACCGCTACACCACGAAGGCATGCTAGAATGGCGGGAGAAATACCTTATAACTTTCTTAAAATTAAATTTTAGAGTTCTTTCAACTAAAAATCTCGAAATTTTGCTGTTTGCGCCACCGGATAGAACGGAAAAAAATCTTTTAAATGGCCTTTAGATGAATATTTTAACATAAACTGTGATTTTTTGGCGAATTTTCAAAAATCGCTCCATTTTTTTCGACTGCATGGCATTAATGACTTTAAAGTTTCAGCATCATGTTATAAAGTTTTAAAATTTTCGCAAATTATAAAACACAATCTTTGATCTTTTATGAAACAAAAAATATATTAATTGAGCTATTTTCTACATTTAAAAATAAATGTGCTGGATATGACCTTAAAGAGAAAGGGAAGGTTTTGTTTCTTTCTTGAGTGTCACGTGATTCGTTTAAGTTACGATGTCATTATACATTACGTTATTTTTTTACTTCCGTATATATTTCTGTAATATAGATTATATCTGTCTCCTTCCTTTTGGTTGGAACAAGCTTGCAAACAAGCGTATTATAAAAGTCTTCCACTATTTTAAAAATGATATTTCACTGTCCCCTTTTAAAGAAACAGATTTTGCATTTACTATTCATGTCATCCTATTAATCCTCAAAAACAACAGATGTTAAGAATTGATTAGCGTTCAAAATATTAACAGTAAGATCTGCCTTGCCATTTTGTGTATACTCGTTTCCTTAATTGTCTCCATTTAATTTGTCCAAAGTGAGAATTTCAGTTATACGCAGTACCGCAATGCGGTACGTCGCCCCTTTTGCAATAGTCCTCATTAATGATTTGTTTGAAAATTCATTCATTAAAGAAGTCAAATATTACTTAGAAAAGTGAAACCCGCGCTTTAAAGTTCTCCTAATTATAGATGATGTTGTAGGCCACGGCATGGAAGTCCTCACAACATTGCATCCAAATGTAGAAGTTTTATTCCTTCCACCGAATACAACTTTCTTAATCCAAACCAAATGGAGCAAGGAACCATAAAGACATTCAAAGCCTGTTACGTCAGAATTTTATTTCTCTGCAGATAAAGCATTAGATGAAGGAAAGCAGGACACACTAATGACATTTTGGAAGCAGTTCAACATAGGATATTGCGTACAAATGAATAAACTCGCATGAGAACAAGTGAATTTATCAACAATGAATGCTTACTGGCATCAGCGCTGGCCCAAAATCATACAAATTACAAAAGCAATTGGCGGCGAAGGATTTTCAGATATGGAAGAAGAAGAAATTAAAGAATTAGTCGAAATTGACAGTCGTGAAGTGACAAATGATGAATCGGACGATGGTTAAAGCAGCCGATGGACACCAGCCGATGGTTAAAGCAGCGATAGTAAATGAGATAGGAAGCTATTAAAAAAGGCGCAGGAACCTACTGATTTTGTAATGAAGATTAACCCAAATGAAAAAAAGAAGAGCATATTATATAAATGTGTAAAAAAAACTTTGCACTCTTTACCGCGAAACTGTTGAATGAATTGCATCAGACATTGTCCCAAGCAAAACTCACCAACGATTTAAAAAAATAATTGTATCACGTACCTACTTTTTATGCAATAATAGAATTCCTTTCAATTTAACATTTGCTGCATTTTCCCCTTTTAATTACAATAATATTTAGATTTGTATAAGTTGTACTTACTTTCTTAATCAGAACTATACCTAACCCGTTTCTTCCAGAGAAAGTTAACTTTGCGAAACGCGGTTTTGCCGTACGTGGAATATGTTAATGATGTAACTCCCGGCGTTCAGCAAGCGTTTAGTTTACACATTTTTCTCAACATTTCATTTTAAATGCTGATTTTTCTTAATTTTGGTTTTTAATTTAATATTCTTTCATGGGACTTTAGCTCTTAACGCCCAGAAATATATCTGTTTAAAGTCGAGCTTGTAGCACAAAGCGACATAGAAAAACAAATTAATCTTGCATTTTAACTGCATCTAACATTAAATATGTGAATTTTTTTATCTCGCATAATATGTATAAATTTGAATTACGTATAAAGTTAAAAATAATGTTTTTTTTTTTTAAGATTTTAAATAATAACAGAATTGTTGGAAGAAAAAGAGTGATTATTTTTTGTTAAAAACGATTTTTTAGTTAAATAATTCTTTGATGACATTTTATTAAGAGCAAAAGAAAGGAAATATAGAAAATAAAAATGCGTTTTCATAAAATAATTTTTTATTTAAAGTTTATAAAACGTTTAATGCACTAAAAGAAGTAAAAAAAAATTATCATATACTTTCATGGAACTAGAGATTAAAACAATTATTTTTACAAAATTCATCTACAATTTTATATAACGAATATAAAAGCGTGGGTGCTTAAATAACGAAATATAATAATCGAATTGCTTTATTAAAAGTATGAGTTATCAACTTTATAAATTTATCAAAAGCACCCCATTCTTTTATTAGCATATTTACTCGCACATTTCTCCCCCCACACACACAACACACGGAATTTTCCCCTTAATATTTTTAGCATATGTTTTAGAAACTTCTGATTTATTGTAATAATATAATATGCATGCACAACAGGAAAGTATTTTGTTTAAGTCCTTTGACATGCATCATATATGTTGTAAATCCTTTGAAATGCATCATATATGTCTCTTTATGTATGCATTTTAATGTGCTAGAATGAAAAAACATAGAAGCCACTTGAGAAATAATATACATATATATTTTCTTCTCCCGGTTTTTTAAACAGTAAAATTAGTAGGAAAAAGGTGGGAATATGCACGTAAATACGGAATACGTGATATAAAATTGCAGATGAATTTTCTAAAGAGAATTATTTAAACTTTTGTTCCCATTTAAATATATTGTTGCGTGCGTACGGTTTCGTAATAGATTGAATGCACAAGTCCGATAAAAAGTTAATAAAAATCTATTCTAATCAAAAGAAATATAACAAAACGCTGGATTATTCTTCAAAGATGTTCGTACAATATCACGTAATATAATCAGTAGCTATATTTTAAACTACTAAAATATTAAATAGAACACAATCAAAGCGCAGAGAAAGCTAATCCGATCTCACAGCGAATTCGCTAGAATCAACAACAATAGCTCACTAAAACAGCAGCTGAGCCGAGATGTTTTTCTCCGGCTTTTATAGCATTTTAAATCGGCCGCGCGAGACAATTCTAGCAATTTCTGGAAAACAAAAAGAGTAGAGTTACGGTTTCGGTTAGTCAATTACATTTATTCAAATTACAAATAAATTGCGGACATAAACTTTTATTCAGTGTTAAATGCACGTGCTCTTGTATTGTTACTTTTCCGGCTTAGCTTTCTCTTAAAATATGTCACGCGCTGCGTTGCACTAGGAAGTAAAACAATTTTAATTCTATTAAAAGTATCTAACTAAATACGAAATTCGTAACAATAGGATAAATTATTTTTCTCCTTTTGGTTTATTAATTATTTTATAAGCTTATAAAGTAACATTATTTAAAATTAATAATTGTGTAAAAATACTACACTATTATTTTAAAAAAACTTTTTTTAAAGATTTATTCTATTTAAACTTAGAAAGCTTTCAGTAATAAATACACACATTCTTATTAGCATGTTCACTACTGGCTGGCGCTGTTTCTTTCCTTATTCCAGATTTTGCTTACAATCGCGAACAGCATATGACTCAGAGGATTAACAAGAATTTTATCGGACAGGAAGTCGACTTACTCCCTTCTTTTGGCTGTATATTTTGCCACTTCCTTTCGTTAGTCCAATTAAACCCCTTGAGTTTATGTCTGATCTTCTGGAAAGTCGAAGGCAATAGCTGAGTTCATTAACTTCCCCCATAGTTGAGTTTTTTAAATTATGTTGTATCAACAGTGTTCCCTTGTGTGTGTGATTTTGTTTCTATCATTTGCTCGTATAGAAGCATTCCTTTTTAGTGTTAATGCCCTTTATTTCCGCATTTATATTGAATTTATTGCTGTTATATATTATGCTTTTTCATTCGCTGAGAGATGGGCAGAATATAAGAAATGAGGCTCTAAAATTGGACTGCTTTAAATTATTGGATTGGAGAAATGTTCTTCAATCTACAGTAGATATTTCATGACCAAATTGGCAATTCAATGAAGCAAATTATTCTTACAACGAAAACTGCTGGTAATTACAAGTGACATTTGGAAATGGTTTTCTGTTGGAATGGGGGGGGGAGGAAGAAAAAGGAGAACGATCAGAAAAAGATTCTTTCCTAGTACACTTTAAAAGAGAAATACATCTGTGACTTTTTTTTTCCGCGAAAAACATTCAGATATCAATCGAATTTTTTGTCTTAATGAAATTTTTTTGTTCATCACGATGTTCTTGAAATGTCTGCGTATTCTCGTTTTTATTTTTTTGTTTGCATATGTTCATAATTATTTGTATAATTTAGGCTCTTGCTTGTTCCTAGTGAAGTGTTTTATTTCTTGTGTCAACGACTTATTTTGTTTTGATGTTTTAGCATTCCGTTTGTTTTCATTCAGTGAAAGCTTGTTCTGCATTCAGTTTATATCATTCAGTGTTTTTTCCTTCCTTGTTCGAAGAAAAGGAAGTATTGTAATCACAAAAAATTCCAGGTATCATATTTCAACGAAAATATCCCTTTTGACCGGTATCGAATGGAATTTAACGATGATTTTGCGTGACAGCGTGCTAAGGATGGAATAAAGGACTCTTTTACCCAAAGCGAATTAGAAAACTGATTTAAAATGGATTCAGAAGAGTTTTTTTTTCCGTGGCGTCTGTATGTACGCACGTATGTATGTATTTAGCATAACTCAAAAACGAGTAGCATCAGAACGTTGAAATTCTGTATATTGGACTGCTATATCATGCAGTTGTGCACATCCCTTTTTGATTGCAGTTGACCGCACCAAACGTATATAAATATACATAGATACACTATATACCCAATTTGTTACTCGGCTCATTGAACTTTTTTTTAATTCTTATATCTTGGTAAATTGGGTATTTTTTGCCTTATGAATGATTGAATTATATGTTGTTCTTATCTTCTGGTTAAGGTACCTGCATGCAATAGTTGTAGAGTTATCAACAATTCAAAAGTTTCTTAGGTAGGGGTAAGCCTAATTTTTTTTACCGTAGTAGCCGTATTTGTTTACATTTGAAACTTAGCACAATAATGAATTAAGTCAGTTTCTGCACCTTCAGTGTCTGGAACCAAAAGGAAACTTTTAGTTTTGTGCACCGAAAAATCTGTCTTCTTCCCTGCTGGCCGAATTGCTTGTTTTTGAGTAGAAACTCTAATTTTAATTCTAAAAATATTTTTTTTAATTGTGTTAACTGTATTTGGTGTTTTATATTTTTCTATATTTTTCAATTTTTAATGAAGATATTTTGAGGTTTTATGTACTTTTGCCTTTCCGCGAAACGAGAACTGAATTAATTGAATGAGAAATCTATCTCTAACGAAATTCGAGAAAATAAGTTTAAATAAAAATGCAGCAAATATAATTTAATATTCCGTACAAAGAAGTAATGTCGTGTTCGCATTAGATTTTTTTTAAAATCTGATTTAGCGCTTCTGTGTTGGCTTATGTATGTGATATATCTATTGGTGTATTGTTTCCTTTTCGAACCCTTTTGGAGAATTCTACAATCCAGTGTAATTTCATTAGATTATTATTTTTGATTCATTTCCAGAACATTTTATAAAAAGCATAATTTTGCAATGCTTGTTTGACTGATGCCAAAAAAAAATTATTTTGCCTAAAATCTGTGTCCGTTTAAAAATCCAACCTACTTATTTCACTAGATTTTTCATAAGTGTGAGAAAGACTGAATTTTTTCCGACTCTTACGTTTTATCAATATAATCTCATGATTTAAGAGCATTATTACCTCACTTGGTTTTTAAAAAAAATATTGAAATTTTCTCTTGCACAGATGTTGTTCTTCTGTAAAAAAATATATCTAAATTCCGAAATCCTACGCTTCATTTATGTAGCATGTTAGTAAACAGAGTTATGTAATGATTAGTCCTAAACAATATACTATTATTCAACTATGCATCAGAAATGCCTGTACTGTAGCCTCGTACTTTTTTTGAATAGGCACTTCAAGGCCATTTTTCTTCCTCCCAAACAGTGCTTCATAACTACGATCCTGCGGATAAAAGGTCAGTTCCTCTAATTTTCTAAAATCCCCGTATTTCCATTATACAGTGATGACGACATAGATTACGACCATAAATGAGGAGAACAAAGTCAGTAGGCAGACAACTTTATGATCTTCCAAGGTCAGACCTTTCTCTTTTTCGATGTTCGAGACACTGAAGTATCTCATCTGTCTGCTTAGTGGCTCACTTGTGTCATACAAGTCGGAAACCTTGCTTTGGAGTAGGAGGCTGACGTCACCATGCTGGTTAACCTTGGTCGAGAAGAGCATTATTAAATTAACTGACATAAAAAAAACTGTCTGTGCCCAAACAGCCGCTGGGTTTGATGCATAGATTTACTGTTCCTTTCGACCCCCCCGAAAACAAACAATTTTGTCTTTTGTCACAAAATATAAATAATATTTATGAATACCACCGGCCGAGCGATGAAAGCCGCTGAACACTGGTAGTTCGGCCGGGGTTCGAGTCTGTATAAACGTTTTTGTGGTTTTCCTCATGTGTAAGCCAGTTTCTCTTAAAAAGATCTCCACGGGGGCATCCCTTCCTTTCCGTGTAGTGCCTAAGGACGAAGTAGGTTATAAATAAAAAAAAAAGTGTATTTGGATAATACGAAGGTACCATATTCAGATTAAAGTGTTGTTTTAGGAAATCGAATGCCTTTTCATTTCTTTTCGCGTCTAAATTAAATTCTCCCATCATAATTTATCAGTACGTCTGAATCTATGTCGAACTCTTCATCAATGAACAAACTTAACTATGAGTGCCTCATAAACGCACTAAACAGAAAGAATTTTAACTCGGCTGAATTAACTGACGGATGACTGTATACATATGCCAATATTAAACGCGACTTTCCATTATTGTAATATCCACCACACATATATCAGCGGCTCCTCTTTCGTCTGCCCTTTTTCTACGGTTTAAGGTCAACTGACTCAGCAATGCTCTATAGATTTCTGTAGGTAGCCACATCACTGGCTTTTCGTTGTCGTCTACAGAACGATATTTCAGTGTAGTGTTCATAAACGCTTTCAATTCGGAACCCTCCACCTGAATAGGTTTCATACTCAAACAAAGCCTCAGGCATAGCAGTAAAATTGTACTGCTTTATTATTTCATCTGTTTAAGATCGTTTTAATGTGCAAGCTGCCCACCTGACGAGAATGCGCGGGAGTGGGCATGCACGGCCATTTACTGTGCATGCGCACAACGTATGACGTCATCAAAATTCCTCTGATTTTCGTTAACTTCGTCACTCATTTATGGCTAAACCGTAATGCCAAATTCCAAAATTCTTTTTGTATTTTGTTGTATGTATTGTCGTCTATCACTCGAAGCATAAACCAATTCTCTATGTTTTGTAATTGTGGAGATCTAAGCGTTTTCGTAACCCGCAAAAACGTCATAATTTTTCAATTCCACAACTAACGGGGAGGAACGTTAAATCTATGTTAAAATTAATCATTTCATTGTATCAAAAGCTACATTAAGTCATTGTGTTAGATTGTGCCTTACGGGACAAGAAGCTGTAACTTCGTTTTCTAATTTTATTTTCTATGACTGAAAATATTGCTACGTGATTTATATTGTCGTTTCACGTTAAATTCCTTATTGTAATTTGTAAGAAGATGTTATTACGCATTTTATTATGTAACAATAAGCGCAACAAAAATACGTTATTAAACTTTGCTTCGATGCACCACAAGTCATTGCCGAATGTAAGTTTTATGTCGACGGAACGGTTTACATTTTATTACAATTGCTAGTTAGATTTTATTTTGAGAAATGGGTGCTTTTTCCCATTTTAACTACAAATTAAAGAATTTACACTGCTTTGCTCGTTTTGTGCTGTCACGATATTTTGTTTAACATCTAATGAGCAAATTGGTTTTAAAAACTTGTCCTTAGCGCGAGATATTGATAAAAATATTTTTTAGGGACCAGAAAAGATAACAACAGAGTAAAAGAAAAACAACAGAGTAAAAGAACAGAAACAACAGAGTAAAAGAACAGAATGGTAACAGTTAAGAAAGAAATTGGTTTGCTATTATTGAAAAAAAGTGTTAGATGCGTTTTAGACAAAAATACCGTTCTTCCTTGCTGCAGCTGCAGCTCCGGAAGTGTATGAATGACTGTTTGTTAGGAATTCTGGAGAGATGCGATAT
This sequence comes from Stegodyphus mimosarum, assembly GCA_000611955.2. Classification (NCBI taxonomy): domain Eukaryota; kingdom Metazoa; phylum Arthropoda; class Arachnida; order Araneae; family Eresidae; genus Stegodyphus; species Stegodyphus mimosarum. The sequence goes on along the minus strand of KK113013.1, from coordinate 271,007 downwards.
CTGATGGATCATTTGGCTACGTAATGGGAGATTTGGCTTAAATTCTAAGCCATCCGTTATCTGTCATTCGTATTTATTAATGAATTGGTTGTTTCACACTTTTCTCAGAAATAAAAGCTTGGCTGACAGTCGTGTGGGAACGTACATTTTCAGTTATCTTTAATATTAAGTTCATAGTTAATTTAAAGCTATTTTTACTACGAAAGTGTAGCATTGCATACTTTCTTAATATTACTTATATATATAAATATATTATATTACTTATATATTATATATATATATATATATATGTAAAACACTCCGAATATATATTGTTGCGAAAAATTCGGCGGTTGCGCCTGTATGTAAGCTTTCCGGCATAGCACTGGGGTTGCTATAAAATAGTGTATGGTAGGGTTGCTAGATTGGTGACTTTATCGCCTATTTGGCGACCAAATCGGCGATATCCCATGGTCCAATCGGGAAGCTTCTAGAATAACTTCCTGTCGAGATATTTCTCGAAATGTGTGGAACCTAAGGAAAAGCTATATAAACCCCTGCGTTTCTGAGAGCCGGCATT
>KK113013.1:184357-258547 GCA_000611955.2 Stegodyphus mimosarum | reverse complement strand
AAAGAGCTCTCGTTTGCTTTGAAATAACCTTACCTAACTGTCATTCATAATGCCCTCAAAATGTTGCTTATTAAAAGCTGTAACCCCTGAAGTTGTACACTGCGAAAAAGAAAAAGGACAGTTCTACATTTCCCGTTCTACTGGGCCAATTGACGAAATTCAAATTGCCTACTTTTATGTCTCGAAAGCGCCACTAAGCGATATGTATTAGATTTATATATAGCGCTGTTCTAATATAGGTATTTTGACACAAAATCGGACTTTCTCTGAAATGTCATGCCATTTTTTTCCATATTTCGATTCTACGACTCAAATTATGCCAAACTGCCAAGTTTTGTAGAAATCGCGCAAGTAGTTTTTAAAAAATTAGCTTTCAAAATTTTAGCTCCTCTATGTTAATTGAATTTGATATATATTTATTAATATCTCTTTTTTTATTAAACTTTCTTGATTCCTTCTTCCAGAATTCGAAATCCAAGTATAATTCGCGCATTTTTTATGATTTATTTTTAAAATTTGTATTTTTAAATATATTTTTATAAATTTTTCGAAAAACATTTTGAATTATAATCTGTAAAATGTTTACCACCATCTTAAAGTAAATGTATCTCTAAGCATACCTGCAAAAAATTAGATTTTTTTTTATTAAAAATTTCCGAAGATATACGTGGCGCGTTTTGAAATTTAGCATATTTGTTGAAAGCGATAAAACATCAGATGTAGTTTAGGCAGTTTGTTAAAATTATCTGAAAGAATGAACGATGGACCTTTTTTCCGCTCGTGCATCAATGTAAAAAAAAAAGTAGGTTGCTATAAATTAAGAATTTCGCCTAATGAATTATTCTTGACGCAATCTGAAAAAAATTCTCCAAGATAAATTTTTAAGTTTCTTCTTAAATTCCGCACTAAATTTTACAAAATTTAATATTTAGGCATAATTTGAGTCGTAGAAACGAAATATGGAAAACAATTGGCATGTTATTTCAGAAAAAGTCCGATTTTGTGTCCAAATACCTACATTGGAACAATGCTAGATGTAAATCTGATACATATCCTACATCGCGCTTTCGAGACATGAAAAATGCAGTTTGAATTTCGTCAATCGGCCCAGTAGAACGGAAGATATAAAACTGTCCCCTCCCTTTTTTTTTCGTAGTGTACGTTTCACAATTAAACTCACCAAAAGCAAAATCTAAAGTTGTATCTTATAAGACGCGCAGATATCCACAACAGGCTTGGCTCGAAATAAGCTAAAACACATTTTAATTCATAACTTGCTACTTGTTTTAACATTCCTACTTGCTAAATTTGAGCTCTTGTTTAAATATTACTGTTTTATGGTCAGTAGTCTTGAAAAAGAGGTCTGTTGAAAGGATTAAAGAAACTGATTCTCAAGACACACACTTTTGAGAAATGTTGCTTTTGATCAAAAGGTAATCTTACTTTTTCCATGTTCAGTAGTAATAATAAGGGATTTATTTGAATTCCTTTCAATTTTCATTTAATTGGAAAACGTCTTATTTGTAAAAAGAAAAAAATTCAGATAATATGTTTAAAAATTTTATGCATTACTATAGATGGGGCTACAGGCAAATCGCAATATACGAAGTTGTCCAAATAGTTTATTACATAAAATATGTGGGAATTGCACAGCTTTGTGAAGAAGCTTAAAATTTTAAGGATTCAGATTTACGTTAAATATTTATAAAATGTGAAGAACAGTGTATTACGTGAAAAGTGTGAGTAAATTAAAAAAGTGTCCGGTACATCATTAGAGGAACATAAATTACGATTTCAAGTGTTGTTAAGACCATTGTGCATTTAAAATTATACTACAATTTAGCACACACAGAGCTATCTGAAAATAAATAATTATTTCTGTAATCGTAAAAGAAATGTGTCTTACGTTACGATGGATATTTTATCAGTTAAATTTAGTGAAACCATGGACTGAATGAAGCTAATTGTTAAACAAATTCAACTTGAACACGATGAAGTTTTATTTATGAAGCAATATAGCGAGAGGAAGAAAAGCAGAATAAAATGAAAATGTGTTTCAAATGCTAATTAGACCAGGCTATCTGTTGTGCGACCTGATTTAATAACACGAGACAATGAATTTATCTATCTGGTATCGCTTGCTCATGAAACTAAAATTAGACTTTCAAGAATAAGTTCTTCTAGACGATGGCAATGACTACGCCACGCCCATTTCCTTCGCGCTATCTGTTGTTTCCAAAAATAATGAGAAATTTACTTGTATTCAACGATTCGAAATCAGTCGGAAAAAAGGACGGGCACCAAGCGGGCTTTAGTCAACGACATTTTCAAAATACCAGTTGGATACATTCAGCAATGGACAAGATACTCTCAGGTTTGCGCACGAAACGCAGCGTCCCATCAGAATGGATAACTGTCGTATATCGAAGACGTAAACGAAAAGGTAAGTATTCGTTATTATATATTAGATACAGCTGATTATTTAATCTTTATGGCATGATACTCAAAAACTATCTGGCATAGCACAGATGCGTTAATGGAAGATACACTTTAAAAGACACGGGGGAAAAAGGCAGTTAAATTTTAGGCAATATACAGCCTAAAAGGGATACTGATGGTAAAATAAAAACAATAAATTCATAACTGAGCCAGGCCTGTCCAAATCGTTGTTTGCATAGTATAATCGAAAAATTAACAAACGGGTAGACGCGTGCAGCTTTGAATTTGGGAATGAGAACTAAGTGGCTGATCTATGTTTTGATGTGCTGTTTACTTAATTGGATTGAATAGGCTTCTTTAAGGTTAAAACCAAATAATAAATGATATTTCAAAGAAGGACAGCATTTAAAAGTAAAGAATAATCCTGGCAGTATCCCGTTAAGAGCCAATAACTTAGTTTACTCTGGAACTACGTGCACAAAATCATGTAAATAAATGTAGTAGGGATTGTTATGTGAGTAAATGAATTTGATGACTTCGGAATTTCAGAAAGACGTCGACTGCAATTCAATGTATTTACTGTTGACATTAAATTCACGTGCAAAATTCATAATTAAATGCATTAAATGAATTTTGCGTATCTAATTGCAGCAGTATAAAGTTGCAATTAGACAATTAATGAAAATTTAATTTAGTTTAAGGAAACGTATTTTTATCAGTTACATATTAGTACATAAAAAATGTTTTTGCGCTTCATGTCCATTCATTGTTTGTAATATCTCTTTGTGAAAGCTTGTAGATTTGTGGGTAACTTTTTTCTCGTAAACAATGAAAAGGGTACGGAAATAATGATGTAAAAAAAAGCAGCCGATTATATGATAAATACTTTTTGCAACCGCTTTTAAGGCTATCTAATTATAGATGTACAAGTACATTATTACTGAAAAATAGGTCTGTATGTTCCCATTAAAACTGGAGGTTCGCATTTCTTTTGAAATAAAATATTTTTTGGATTACACAGAAATTTTTTCGTAATAATTTTTTAAGTATGTTATATAATGGTAACTACTGTATTGTTATTATTACTTAAATATTACAGCCCTACCAGTCGCCGAGTGGTTAAGATCGCTGAATACTGATAGTTCGACCCGGATTCTCGTTCAGCTATCTGCATGTTAGGGCTTTGTGGTTTTCCGCATGCGTAATGTAACTACGAACTAATTTCCCATATAAAGCCCTTTCAGAAGGTATCCCTTCCCTTAGGCAGCTATCCCTTATTTGCTTTTTCATATTCAGCTTCAGATTAAGAAGAGGCCCTAAGCAATTAAAAGATCACTTAAATTAATAGCGTAATGTCTATCCTTTTCTGCATTTCTTCTGTCTCGGCTTGAGTTTAACTGCATCATGCATTCCATAGTAAAATCAACCATCAGAAATTTTTGTGGTACGCACTTTTCTTGGTGCTCTTAGCACGTGCTTGTTTTGCTTAATGGTTACTCCAGCTCTGGCCATATTCTAATAACTTAAATATATAGTTGTATGCGGTTTTGGTCATATTTCTGACTGTTCTTGGTACATTTTTGTTATAGTATGCGACTTAGAAGCTGCGAAATGTTAGACCTCCTGCTTTTATGCATTTCTATTTCATTGTATTTCTTATTCTAGAATTATTAATATGTAGTTTGGATGAGTTTGGGATTGTAGAATAAAAATTGGAGAACAAAAACAGAAAACTATTTCTTTTGCCATAGTCCGTAAACTTCACTTTTATTACTTTAAAAATGACTTCAGTTAATCATTGCAAAACTATATCTAAATTGTTGAAATTACTAAAATCTCTAAAATATATAATATCTAGATTCTAAATAGAAAGCAAAATCTCTGGAATTCCTTGGAAAAGTTTTCACATTAATATTTCGGTGCAATGTTAGGACGAATCCTTAGTTTTTCTGAAGCTGAGTTCTAAAATGTTCTGATATCTGGGATCTTTTAGAATACTTCATAAAAGAATCAGATGAAGAAAGAGGAACTTGTATCTAGTATTAAATATTTTTATTAAAGCAAAATTTGAAATTTGCGTTTAATGTAATACTTGTTGTATTAAGAAGAGGGAATGAAATTTAATGCAAAAATACACCTCTGGAACCTTAAGATTTTTTTCTCTATTCTCTACGTAATTGGACAAAATATATTTGCTTTGAAATAGGCTTTGTTTAGAACACAGACAAAAGTGGGAGCAAAGATTAGAGAACAATAACTTAAAAGGTTTTTCGTTATGCTAATAGTGTAAATATGGATAATTTTAGGGTTTAGTAGATTTTCAGCTAAAAACTTGCAGAAATTCTGGAAAAATGTATGAAAAAATTTAAAAAAAACCATTTGAAGATAACTATAAAGTGCATTGTAACTGTTTTTCATAATATCGAAGGTTCAAAATAGCCATATAAAATAACATTGCGTAGGAAATTGGACGGGACCAAAACATTTGACTGTTGTAACCGGGAGTTTGTTACGCCGGGTTCGCTATAGTGAGGTTTGATTGTATATATAATTGATATAATTTAAAATACATTTAATTTATATTATATCCAAATCATAATTTATTTGAACATCTGCAGCATTGTTTTAATTGATAATAATATTTTTAATGCATACATTAAGCCGGTACAATTCACATATGCATAAAAATATACTATTAAATACTAGAGTACTTATTATACGGAAAATTATGTACTTTAGTTTCACTTTGTTAAGGGGGGAATACTAGAAAAATTAATCAAATAAAAACTCTACTCTGATTAGTTAGCTTTAATTTTCAGTTCTGAAGGCGTTGTATTGTGTCACGTTATATTGTGTTATGCTATCTGACTTTTTATCATTCGCACGAATTTGCAAGGTCTCTCACATCGAAATACATATAATTAATTTGCCTTTCTGGCTTGCCCAATAAGCACTTTTCGGGATGTTATCATTTAATGTGTGATAGAAGTGTGATATCAATAATTATCGCTAACATATCCGATTATTCATTTTTTGAACATTTATAACAACATTATAAGCAATAAAAATTATTTTTAATGCCAGATATTGCGAATTTCATACAAATCAACTGGTTTTTACTTATTATTTTCACACATGTTATTTTATTTTATTATTATTAGTTCAATGGAATTTTGTCCCTGAAGGACTATTGTTTTCGTTTCGGCATTTTGCGTCGGAAGCATTAAATGTCGGTTCACGTTTCAAACTGTTGCCACCAATTACTGCAGTCCTGTATTATATTTAAAGAAATTAAATAATGAAGAATGTTCATAAATGTATGCATGTTTCTCTCATTGTGATAAAACGACGGTACCTAGAGTCATCCAATTTTGAATGACGTAATCCACTGCGAATATGGACATCTGGAAGCCCAAATTTGAAATTTGGAATTTGTTTTATTATCGATTTCATATTTTGTAAAACTTTAACGAATTTTTCATTAACAAACTCAAAGATTTCAAAGCGAGCAACGGCAACGTTGTACAGAAAAAACATTTTTATCTTCAGCGCGTATCGTAAATTCTAAAGATATGCTCAATTTAAAATTATTTTGCGATATTGCTCTTGAACTTAATTTTATGGTTTAAGGGCGAAGAACGTGATATTTAATATATAAAGGTAACACATAAAGTACGGGGGAAAAACGCCCCTTTGGATGTAATTTAAAATCTTAAACATTTCAGATTTTTTTTAAAATTTTTTATTTCTTGATTGATATTTCTAGAAAAATATAACTAATTATGTTTTTATGTTTTAAATAATGTTTTAACTTCTCCCTTATCATACGTTTTTGGAAGTTCGATATATGCATTGTAAAATAAGCACATATATTTTTCTTTAAAAGTAATTTTTAAAAAATGTTGCTCTCGCTTTATGTTAAAGTCATATACATTATGTAATGAAAAATAAATAATTAAATAAACTGTGGACACATCAGACTTTAACAACGGGAGACATACATGGTAACAGCTGCAAAAACACAGGGAAAGGACAGCTAACTCGCCTGTATCTCTAATTTGGGTAGAATTTAAGGATGAACAAAGATTTTATTGTTCATATTGAAAAAAAAATGTATCAACCCAAATCTTATCACCATAACTTACCCATTAGGGCTCTTTTTTTTCTTTTGATCTGGGTACTGTGTTTTTTGCTGCGTTGTTAAATTTCTTTAAAGGCAGCTGGAATTTTATATTGTGGATAAGTATTTCTGCCGTATGCATTTTTTCTGAACTTCTCTTTTTCCAAATTAACAATTTGTTACTAGCAGGGCTGAAATGTTGCTTAGACTCGCAAGGTCCTCACTTTAAGGGGACCTGAAATCATTTCATAACTCTTCGCAACTCATGTTTTTATATCCTGAAAATAAGGATGTCTGAAAAACCTGTGTGCGAAAAGCCCGCCTGTTTTAATTGAGCCTTCGTTACAGGTATAAAAATGATTCCAAATAGCGAAGTGTAGTTTTGTGGTTACGCTTATTTGTAGTAAGAACTGATCAAGTCACCTGAACGATGGATTTGTTTTAACGTTCTAAAAAGGCTAATAATCTCCTCTCCCATCACAGTCAAGTGCCATTAACAAGGTTTTATGCGAATATTCTTGCGAATGTAGAGCAACTATTTAATTGCATGACGAAACTTTTCAGGAGCTAATTTATCCTGGTCACTTGTTCATCATCTTAGAGAAATAAGTTTATTATTGATTTATTTAAATGTTTTGAGCCTTTTCTTTGATTTAAATAATAGAAAAAATGTAATAGAGTACATTTTTTAAAAGCTATAATATGTATTTATGAATGTGTACAACATGCAGATTAGACTACAATGTTAGTGAAATATGCAGCATTGTAAACTTAAAGGAAAAGTTACTTTTAAATTGCTTCTGTTACAAAACAAACGACATTTCTTACTTCATTACAGTTACAAATAAAAAGACATTAGAATTGCTTAATATTAAGTGTCAAATTATATAAACAGACGTTTCGATTACTTACTTTATTATAGCTACGAATAAATCGCAAATATATATATTATATTATGTGCTAATAATTATTATTTCATAATTAATATATTATCATTATTATTTCATAATTATATGTCAATGAGAACTAGTTAATTATTTAAGCTAATTAGAAATAAGTTGAAATGAAGATAATTTCAGTTTTAGAACAGTTAAAATAAGGGGGAGGGAGACTGTTTGGATTAATAAAAATTATTTTATTGTTTCAACTCTTGATTGCTTACACTGTATTGTTTACATAATTGCCACACGACGTGTTTCCAGTTAATTCAGATATTTGGCATTAACCGTATATTTGGCATTAACGCCCTACGTTTCTACTAGTTTCGACTGGGTTCCAAAATCCAAAACATTACTTCAAAGTAAACAGAAATCGCTGCAAAACATTTAAACATGCAAAAATACTTAATCAACATCTCTTATGTGCTGATTTATTTACGTGTCACGCGTAGAATAAGGCGAAAGCGGGCCAAGCCTTGGAAATGTAATGGATCAGCTGTCTGGAAGGGGTTAAAAGGCCAAGAGCAGTGGTTGACGCACGTGATTTGCGTGACATACGCACGTCATTGTTGGCGGTCGTTTCGTGAAATATGACAAGAGAAACGTGACAGATGAAAATTATTCTCACAGAGATGCGCAGCGCAGTGATTTTATTGAGTGGAATGCGTTTAACTTTTTTTAGTAGAAAAGAAAGTTATTTATTAGACTAGTATTATAAATTTAAAATTAAAAAAAAGTCTCTCATATTTTTTCAACTGGCAGATGCTTACAAAGTGGATAACAGCAACATTACAAAATTTTTAAAATCAGAGTTTTTAAAGAAACAGTTCTTTCAGTTCTTTTTTTTATATAACATTCCTTGAACTAATTGTGCACAACAAACTGGCTCAAGACGCTAACTTCTATAATTAGATGCATGCTTTTTGCATATTTATAACAAGTTTGAAGTTAAAAAGGGAAGTGGCAAGCTACATGTTTACAGGAAGAGAAGTTGAGATGAAAGCGTAGATTATAATCTGGATGCCAGTTTAAGTATACTGCAGTCATGGCTCTATGACTGTGTTTTTGTTAGTTGGCTAAAGTTTTGGTTTGCAAATTGTAACATAATTATTAACTAAAAGACTTTTGTCGTTACATAAGAACATGATTTATGAGCGTTATATAAGAATCTTATGACAGAGGTTAATTTTGAAATGATGCGTATCAGCAATAGAGTTCGACCGCCTCATCTGCGTCTATGAGCACAAACACGCATGCTCCATTCGGACCGAATTATTGTCAAAATAGAGTGGAAGGGTAGGAATTTTTTTCCCCTCCAGGGTATAAATTCTCTCTTTCTGTAGAAGAGACACGTGACCTTTCACGTCGCAGCAAGTAATAACGCCCCTTTTGGACGGGTGTATGTGTTTTGGCAGAATGCCAGCCAAGGCTGCGTTTGAGAGTTGAACTATAGTATTTATTACACATTTCTGTTTTTTAGATCAAAAGGGAAAGTACGCTTTTTAAAAAGGAAATTTAAGGAGCTGTTTCAAACGTAAAGTTAGAATTTTATCTTCTCACACACATACGTATCTACAGAATCATTGAAAAAGCCAGACGCTGCAGAGGGCGAAATTAAAAAAAAAAAGTAAAAGTATTAATCCAAAACTGTTAAGCATATTGAGATAATTCCAATATGCTTAACCGTTTTGGATGTAACTGTTAAATTAAAACTTTAGTTTTGATAGATTGAGATAAAGAGATGATTGAGAAATTTCGTAATGCCTTATGTTTTGTTTGGAAGAAATATCCAGTAGCCCGCAAATATCGATCCAAATCGTATTGTCAAAACTAGAGTTGGGATGAAGCCTACATTTTCTCGAAACCGAATGTTGAAATGTCCTGTAATCTTTCAAATCTCGAATCTTTCATATAATAATAACAATAAAAATAGTAATAATAAGGGATAATGTTATAAGGTATTTCTCCCGCCTTCTTCGGATGCCTTCGTGGTGTAGTGGTCTGCATGCTCGACGCGACAAATTGCTTCGATTCCCGGCGAAGGCGTTGCTCTTTTTTCACCTCTCCTACTTCGTAATAACCTAATGTCTCTACAGTGCTTTACTTTAGTTTAGAAGTTATTAATTAAAGCAAGATTCAAAATCTCCGTTTAATAATTAACCAGCTTTAGAGTAACAATATTAAAGATATATTTGTATGTTTACGAAGGAAATTTGTTAAATGAAGGGCAAATTAAGCTTGAGAATCATTTTTTTGAAATTTATTTAAGTAAGTCAATAAATTAAAATTTTTTACATTTTTCTAGAATTTTTTTAATTAAAAAATAGAATAATGAGGAGAGGATTATTTTAAGACTTAAAGTAGATAAATGCTAAATATGGAATGTTCACTCTCTCTCTCTCTCTCTCTCTATATATATATATTATAGTACTCTGTTGCGTTTGCGAAATGATAGTAGTGATACTGGGCCTCTGAAATAGACAAAATCCCGTTCTGTTTTTAATAAATGCTTTTTCTGGACGCCACTAAAACTAATATTTCGAAAGTTTTAAGTTAAAACGTTACGTTAAAAATATTTTAATTGAAAGATTCGAATGCTGAAAAATCAGCGAAGATTCGAGTTTTCAAATCTCAGATGTTTTTAGTTTCATCTCAAGTTAGAAAATTTAGACGAGCTTAATCAGAACATTCCTAGTCAGAACAACATGTCTTACTTCGTTCAGTGGATAGATAAATACTAATCAGTTATACGAAATGTAGAATCATTAAGATTTTCGAAGAAACATATAAAATCAGCAATGCCGTCGCTCGTATTTCGAATTTTGGACCTCCCGATTAGCCGGATGTGCTTGCAATTACATCACGAAAGCACGCGATAAGATAAGACATTCCTTACATTCTTCCCCCACCCCATTTAAAGGGCAGTTGAGAAGGAGGAGACCCAATCATCAAATCCAGGTGGTGAAGAATTATTGTGTATCATATTTTAAATCGAGTGCCACTTGTAGAATCATTAGGTTTATTTCAAAGTCAGGAAATGCGAAGAATCAGCAACAATGACCTCGCCGGGATTCGAATTCCGGACCTCCCAGTTGCTGTCCAGTCATGCGTCCAATTACACCACCCGTAAGCACCGGTAAAAAGAGAGAAAAAAATAAGTATTCCTTGCAAAGTAGGCATTACTGCACTGAATTTTCTTTAGAAGAAAACAAGGTATAGGACGAAAACATTTATACTCTGCAGGTCAAAGGGATTTGTTAACCATCGCAGCTATATAATGACGCGCATCAGAAAAACTGTTTGGATTTGGTTAAAAATCTAAGAGAGCTTCATAGTAGTATTCCGTTATAATCGACATTTTTATGGAAGTGAGTTACTGTTCAAAAAGACAGAAATCTTCATAGAGTGCCTGGAAACTTATAAAGATCAGTTCTAACTTATAAAAAGCAATCTTATAAAAGAGTAAAGATATGGATACCTTTCCGCTGAACTTATCTGTGCAAGTAAAATTTTAGTTTGATTAGCAAAATAAATGAAAATTCTATTAGTATAGTGATTGCCCCAACCTTCACAAAGCTGCCGGGTTCCTTTTTACAAGTTAGAAATTAATCTTCGTAAGAGAAAACAACCTTTTTGACGGCGCATCTTTGCGAAGGTTTTGCAAGGTCAATATATTTTGGAAAAATATTGACCTTGCAAAAAGATGTTCTAACAAGGCATCACCAGGAAAGTATCATCGAGACTCAACAGTTCCAAAATTGCTCGAGCAACAACTGAATCAAGTATCGAAATCTTTTTTGATATATTCTTTGCATTTCCGGCATTGTTTTGGGGTAACCATTTTATATAACTGTATTATCCGAATTGCAGTTATAAAGTCGTTCATTTTTTTATGTTAACATTATCATAATTTAATTTTTATTTTTATTTTCAGCTAAGGGAGATGAAGACCATGTTCCTCTGATTGTTGAACTTGCAGAATTGTGTATACCAACAAATGCGGTAAAACATTATACAAATGCATTCCATCTAGTGAAGAAACTTTGCCCACAGCTTATCCTTAGAAGAGGATTTCCATTTAAGCTGACTTTAACTCTCAACCGATCATATGATCCGGAAAAAGATGTTCTTTGCTTGGTATTCACTTTAAAAGGTTAGTATGATGTTTCTGTGCTTGAATCTTTCAGTTTATGCTCCAAACATGTTTGACAAATGCCGGCTGGTGGTGCGACGCTGGGTCACGAAAGCAAAACACCAGGCTACAGATTAATGAATTTACTAACCTTACATATTACAGTAACATCAAACCATATACAGGTATTACAAAAGTGGCCGTAGCGCGGCACTCTCTGGTTAGTGATGCGGCTCTTATGCCAATAAAATATCTGGTTGTCTGAAACGTCATGACATATTTTTTGTGTGTTCTTCAAAGTCCTTTATTTGTATAAAGAACAATGAGCAGTCAATAGTACATTGCCAGTTTTGTTCGATAACTGCTTGCTTTCTTTCAATAAAGTTCTTAATTCCTCATTGACAAAAGAACCTTACTTTATCACTGAAAAGCTGGATCAGGTGCTGATTTACGGCCTCATATGAATTGAAAGTTACGCCACGAAAGAAATTTTGAATAGAAGGAAACAAGTAAAAGTTTCAGAACACAAAATCAGGCGAGTATCTGAAAAATCTTGTGTGTGGTCTTGCGTTATTCGGATGGAATTCAGTTTCTATATGATTAATGAACTCTGGAAGTTTCTAGAAGGTGGATTCCTTGAAAATATCCAGTTGGCTACAACATACATTCAAATTATTTTATTGGCTCGTTATTAGGTGCTTGGAAACAAGACCACACATAAGTTTGATCACCTGACAAAAATTATTGGAGTTTGGATGAAAAGTGTTGCCTTATTATTCTCGCCTGATCTTGTGCCCTCATAGTTTCACTTGTTTCACTCTCTTCCCAAATTCCTTTCTTGGTATATACTGTTGACTGATCATTATTCTTTATATAAATAAAGGATTTTGATGAACATAAAAAACCGCATCATGACTTTTCAGACAACCTAATATATGTATGAAATTCGATAAACTAAAACTACTACCCTTGAGATTAAGTAAATATAGACTTGTGGCTTTTGGAAAGTTGTGGCTCTCGAACTGTCCTGAATTTAAACATGTGGATCTTACTGATATGAAGTTTGACCACCTCTGCTATGTTATATTTTTTCAACAGAGGACGTTGATATTTAGTAATTTGAAGTCTTCATAGATGACGCAACATAATACTGAAACTTATCGTTTATTAATTTACTTCTTACTTTAGTTCCTATTTTAATGTGATCTGCGGTGCCACCAGACTTAGTTTGACTGGAATGCGTAGCTGACACTATCAATGTTTTTGTATGAGAGCGATGTCTCCGAGTTCTAAACTTATGAGCGAGAAAACATTGCTGGAATCTACTGCCGTATTCTAATCAATTTTGTGCGGCGACACAGCTTTATTCGCACTCTCAGTGATTATATGTTAGTTAATACTTCAGATACATTTTTTGTACTTATTTACTATTAATTACACTGTTTAAAATTTAATTATCAATAAATAAATGGCTGTTTAAAAATATCCTGGTTATAACTAATAAGCAGTTAAAGGATGTTCAGATAGCAACATTTGTTCTCTTGAAACTCGCAATAAATATGGGCGTACTCAATACTTGACGATTTCTGCTTGTCTTTGCAAGCAAACTTTTGTTGTTTTATGTTCAGTGTGGTCATGAAAATGCAGACGAAGCCCAACATAAAAGCGAGTGCTATACCTGCATTTACAGTCTGAAGACTGGAGAAGAGGGATTACTATCATAGATCTTTATGTCATAGACTGCTTCACAAATGAATTTGGGATTTTATCTATGTGAACTAACAATCTGCTATCAGAAAGCTTTCCAGAAAACAGGCTCCCTCCTTTCTTTATGCATCGGCAGCAGGCCTCTAACAATCATTTAGAGAAAAGATCACATTTTCCATTGCTTTATCACAAGATGTTGACTTGATGCTTTCATGGAATCTCCTGGAATATGGAGCGAGAGCAGCCTATGTCTAGATGAATGGCTAATAACGGATGACATGATGTAAGCTACATCTGATGCAAGAGTTTTCAAAACCGGATTTTCACTCAGCACAAGAAGCACTTGCTCTGGAGAGAAAGTGAACAGCAAAAGATAATTTAGTACGAGCGAATGCACAATCATCTGCCTATCGTATTCGGAAAGGTTTCTCCTGAAACTGTAAAATGCAAGGAAAGAAAGTAACTTCTAGTCATTGTGCAGTTGTGGGCGTTTCGTTTTTTTGGTATCAGCATTTCCTTTCATATTATAGACTATCCAGTGGCCTGCAAACCTTGGCTTGCGAGTGGCATGATGCTATTTAGCCACTTGAATGCGGCTCTACCACAAATCGATTTCGATTATATGCAGGTGAACGGTGTGTCTGCCGAGTAGGGCAGACAGGCACGCAAAGGCAAGCGCGACTAACGCATGAGTTGAGAGAGAGCAAGCTTGGCCATTGATGTGTGCAGTGCCTGGCGTGCCGAGTCCACAGCGATGCCAGAGAATTTTACAGCAGCACTTTCTGCCTTCAGTGATTGAACTTTATCCATAGAGAAATTTTCTCTTCTTGAAAAATAGTGCACAACAACATGCTGTGTATTCTTCCAGTATGTTAGCTTTCAAGAAGTGAATTCCACATCCTGAAATGAAACCTTAATCCATCCAATATCAAGCTTATCAATAATTTGAATTAGGTCCTCAAAACTGAATTAAAAAAATTCTCTACAGAGAAAAGATTATTTGAAGGTTTGAACATCCAAAAGCATCAGCCAACACTGCAATAGAAATTTGCTGTGCATCTGTCAAATCAATGCCTTTTTCAGTGGTCGGCAAATTCATTATTCAAGAGAGCCAAATATCAGCAGTACAATGTTTAAGATTTCTTTTGAAAGCCAAATTTCTTTTCAATAACTCCGTTTTTAGGATTCACACTAGCTACTAACATGATATAAAACCAGATATAATAATAATAATAATAATAATCTTATTTATTGACAAAAATGTTTTTTGCATTAAAATGAAGCGCATTTAATGTCAACAATGACTATGCATTTCCATGGAAAGTTTGAATAAGTCAGATTTGTATGTCATTGTTTTTAATTTCAAGCAGGATTCCAGGTTCTTATAGATAAGACAATTTCTCACGAATCTTACTTTTAATGAGGTTCATGTTTGAAAATTCGCATGAATATTCACGAAATAAATATTCATGAATATCCTTGAAAGACTTTTCTCATGAAGTATTTTAAGTGTGAGCCCTACTTTTGATAATGTCCATGCGTTAAAAAGATTATTCGCGTGAATATGCAGAGCCAAAGTGTGATAGAATAACAGATGCTAGCTTTTTTAACTGCTCTTATAAGTATTTTTGATCATATGTTTCTTGATAACATTAGCAATAAACTGTAAGTAGCGTTCAGCCAAGCAGGAGTTCCGAGAATGGCACTAACAAACGGCATCATGAGGCGTTGCTCCATTACCAATATCAAAAAGAAGTAAACATTCTGGATTTGACAGTATTCTGATGATTACGTAACATTTTGTTTCATAAAAGGTGCTGATAGAAAACATATTGTGTGATATTTGCTGCACGGCACACAGTGAATCAATGAGTCCATGTCAAATCAGTCCATGAGACCTACAAAATGAATATCAAATGAGTCCATGAGACCTTCAAAATGAATATCAAATGAGTCCATGAGACCTTCAAAATGAATATCAAATGAGTCCATAAGACCTTGATTAATTGTCTCTTCAAGGCAATTCTAAGTTACTTGAAAACGCACTTGGGACTTAAACATCCGAAATGGATTAATAACACGACACATTTCTTTGTAATTGAGAAGGAAAAATTATAGCCAGTAACTACACTATGCCTGGAATTTTTCTCAAAAGCTCTTAGTGATCTAAATATGGTTTCTAATGATATATCCCAATTAATTACTGAAACTGGATATCTTCATATAGTTGCAGAAAAATTAATATTTTCTACGATGGAAATATTGGCATATGGTTTGTGTAAAAAAACAGCAAATCTAGATAAATATCTTGTCTCTCTCCGACAACACAGTGAAGCCTAGAATCGGGGAAATGACAGATAATATCAAAACAATTCTTCTGTTTCGTTTAAAACAGGGCATTTTTTTTAATCTTTAGATCAATGAAAGTATACAGACACATCGAAAAATGCTAATTTAATACATTTTATGGGGTATGATTTTGAGAATATATCTAACAAAGAAATACTCATTTGCAAACCATTAACTAGAACAGCAGAAGTAATTTTTAACTTGATCGATACTTACATAAATCAAAATGATAATGACTGTAAAAAATGCGTGGAACTGAGAAGCAATATTAGTCACGCAATAGCAGGCATATGTGGAGCACCTTTTCCAAAAATAAAACCCATGATACGGGGACGTATATACTTGCATTGCAGCATATCTAGAGAAGTCCTAGCTATAAAAAATGCTATTGCTTTTGCTTACTACTATGCATCCTCCCTTAAATCGGAGGTTATTCAGTGTAATAGATGTAAAGAGATGGGCGATGAACCTAAACATCTTTTACAGAAATAGAGACGGAATTATCGGTGTATAGCGTCGAAAATGCTGAAAACAGCCTGATTGAAAGGAATATATATTATTTGTTTGCTGAGAATAAAACGACTAGTTTAACAAAAATTGCGACGAAACAGAGCAAAAACTGCATTGTTTTCGAGAATACGAGATGCTTTTTGTTAAACCACTTTTTAGTCAATAAATTCAAACGAATATTAGTATTTTATATTATCATATATTATCATTTTGGAAAATCATACCATTGAAAAAACATATATATATTGTTAAACATATATATATATATATATATTTAGATGAATGTGTGTGTGCGAATTTGAATAGGTATATATATATATTTATAATTCAGTTTACGTTCATCCTTTAGTTGGATGTAGGTGTTAATGAAAAAAATGTGACATTTTAATTTAGAGTCTACTTTAATAGAGTTAAAATATTCATATTATTTTTCAAATGTTTGCATCATTTACCTACAAAAGAAAAAATAATTGACAGTTTCGTTACTGGCTAAAATAAATTGTGTCATTTTAATAATTAGTAAAATTTAACATCTATGTGATATTAATATAAATAAAAGGAGGCTTTATCTTTGATGAAAAGATACAGTGTCCTTCTTCTTTAAGAATAAAATTTATTCCACTGTTTGACTGGAATCAGGGTTTTGGTCTCAAAAATAAACAGGAGACTTGACATGTTCTAGCAAGACATGCTACTTGTATCCCTTTTTCAAAAATTAGCAATTTTATAAAAAAAGTGTTTAGTTTCTTTCACAAACGGAAACTAGAACGACACCTGTGTAATTCCAAAAACTCATTCAGCCAGTCTTAAGGTTCAGGTTTAAAGGTATTAACCAGTTTATTAATAAAATTGTTAATTTAAAGCAGTAAGATGAAGCAAATAATCTAAATTTCAGCCACTAATTTTAAAGTATTAAGGTTTTATTATTAGAGGAATTAAACCATCAAAAATCAGCGGAATATTCATAAATTTTTAGCAAGAAACAGGTTCTATATTTAAACCCTGGAAACTAGTCCTGCAAATTCACTAATATTACTAAGATTCTTTCTGCTTTCAGTTCTCCAATAATCGTTATTCCATGTGTTATTTTAGCTAAAAAATATTAAATATTTGTTAAACAAAATATAACAAATATGTTTGTTAAACATATTGTTAAACAATATAATTTAAAGAAGTAAAAAAACACTTAGATTTCAAACTAAAAGAATACCAAGCATATAATTGGCGTTTACTTTCGCTGTGACTTTAATGATACAGACGAAATCCCACTTATTTTTTTACTTAAAATTTTCTTATTTATGGACAAATTTACAAATTTCTTTTTGTTCTCTTGCGTTGAAAAATTTATTATTTGTTCAAAGGAAGAAAAATCTACTATTATTTAAAGAATGTGGAAACAATTTTGTTGAAATTAATTTCAAATTCCCTTGCGTAGAAAAATATTAGATTTCTTCAAAGAAAGAAAAATCTACTATTATTTAAAGCATGTGGAAACAATTTTCTTGAAATTAATTTCAAATAAAAGTTTTTGGCAATTTTTAAAGTTCATACTAGCATCAATTTATTCCTGTATTAAATTACTATAATGTCCAATTAAATTGGGACAAAGCGATTTTTTTTCACAAAATGTTGAGTTGGTTACCAGCTGGCTCCTCAAAGCAGTTTTATCTGCCTTAATGTCAACTGGATGTTCGCTTTTGACTGCTTAGAATTCGTTTAGATAATAATACGCCTATTGTACCATTTTTAAGTTTGCTTTTGTGAGCAGAAAAACTTATTTTTGCTTACTTTTCAAGTACAATTTGCATTCGTTCATTTTGGTGTGCTAAAAATGGATATAACACATAGAAAAAAAGCAAAGATTATCGTATTTAACACTTACACAGGCATTAGTGAAACAAGTATTGCTTCCGCGGTTGGTGTTGGAAAATCGAGTATTTCTCGAGTTCTGAGAAGACAATGAAACTTAATATTTTCTTCGGAAAGGAAGGGCAAATGTGGAAGGAAAAGGAAAACAACTCCAAACTTTGATCGATTCTTACTTTGAAAGGCATTATTAATCCAATAAAAGCTAAGAAAGACTTTAAAAGAGATTTATTATCTATTAGTATTCATATTCATCCTTCAAACGTTTAACAGAGACTTCTCACTGCTGGTCGAAAGACGAAAAAGCCTATTAAAAACAACTTCTGACTCGTCAAATGAAGGAAAGCGATTATTGTGCGCCATAAAAATACAAATCTTGGACCACAAAATGGGAGTGAGTGGGAAAATGTCATTTTCAGCGATGAGACTCATTTATTTGTTTATGATTACGCATCTGACCAGACAAACTGCAAAATACCCTCGAAAACAAATATTTTGGATTTTTTTTTCATTGCAGATGGCACTGAAAATCAAGTTTCTACTTACTGGTGGAATGGTGAATTCATTCGAAGTATATAGAAATTTTAAAACGTAGGATTGTGGCATCGTTGAAAGCCTTTGCAGGAACATTTCAGCATGACTCGAGTTCATGCTACAATTCAAAATCTATCAGAAGGTTATAAAGTATTTCTCCCGCCTTCTTAGGATGCCTTCATGGTGTAATGGTCAGCACATTTGGCGCGTATTCGAAAGGTCCGAGGTTCGAGTCCCGGCTTGGACATTGCTCATTTCTTCGATTTCCTTGTTTCGAAAATTCTAAATGATTCTACAGTGGCGACCGAAATAAAAAAAGTGGTGGAGGATGATTCTCCACCACCAGGATTTGACGATTGTGTCCTCCAATCCCCAGTCGCCTTTTGAAAGGGGGAGTATATAAAGTATTTTTCTCGCCTTCTTAGGATGCCTTCGTGGTGTAATGTTCAGCACATTCGGCGCGTATTTCGAGAGGTCTGAGGTTCGAGTCCCGGCTAGGGCATTGCTCATTTTTCATGAGTCCTGCTTCCAAATAACCTAATAACTCTACAAGGTTCATGATGGAAAATAAAATTAGTATGCTAAATTGGCCTACAATTTCACAGGATTTAAATCAGGTAAAAATTTGTGGTACGTTTTCAAGGAACCTTTTGAAAAACGGATTGTACGACAAATGTGCGCATGATTAAGGATGCTGTAAAAGAGTGGTCCCATGGTAAAGAAGTGAAACATATATGCTCACGAATAGTATTCATTGCCTAAGCGCATTTTGGAGGCCATTTGTGCTAAAACATTACATATTTCGTGTTAATTTTATTATTGTCACTCTATATGAAGGTATACACATAAATTATAAAAAAATCGCTTTGTCCCAATAGATTTGCACACTGTAGTATGTCCCGATGTTAATAAATGAGAGTTTTTTTTATTAATACATTTGCATTGTACTTAAGTGGGGCGCAGAAATTCAGACCTTACATATATTTGTTTTGTATGTAAGAGGCGCAGAGCAAGTGCGCATTTAACTGAAGAATGATTCCTTAGATTGAATTCATGTGAAAAGGAATAAAATTTTACGAAAAAAAAATTACCCCTGAAAAATATGAATACAAGCTTTAAATTAGGCTGTTAGATAAAATTGGAAAAAATCCTTAGCAGGTCTACTTAACTAATTTAAAATATTCTAAGTTTTGGTTGCACATATTGCGTTGCAGATAAATCGGGAACGCTTTAGAAGTTTAAGAGATTAGGAGATCAGTTGATCCGAAATTGTATTTTAAATAAGTTTAGTGTAATACAGATATTTTCTGACTGTTATTTGAATTAAAAAATTCATAAAATATAGATTTCTATCAGATTTTATTTCTATGAGTTGTAGACTGGTTGATTGTTTCAATTATTTCATTAATTTGTTTTGTCTGTCAAATTGTTTGGAAGAAAAATTTTTTATCTTTCATTGTTAATCACAATTGAATACTTACTATGATATGGATATTTTATATTAATAGAAACTTTATATATTGCTTTATAAATAGAACTAATGTGATGGATTATTGTCCTTATTATTATTTTTTTTTCATATTTACATTCATTCTCAGATGCAGCTTCTCCTTCATATTCGCAGAAAACGGAAATACTTCTACCTGTTCTATCATGTGAAGAAGAGGAGAAAATGCTTTCAGAATGGAAAGTACGAATTCTGGAAACAAGTGACAAAGAATTAACATTAGAGGTATTTTTTTTAATTATTTTTGCAGAAATATGATTTAACAGAGATGTATTGAAACAATAAAATAAATTAGTGTAAAGCATTAGTGCAAGCATTTGTTTAATATGAGGTTCAGTGTTAAATCAAAAAACAAAATTAGAATTCATATTTTCAAATTAATGACCTGTATAGAAACATCTTCATGTACTGGTGTGCTAAACTTAACCACAAATTCATTTTTTAATATAGAAATTTTTTAAACAATGCTTTTTGGGTTTAATACAATGTAAAGCCAGACCAGTAGAAAAATCATGCACATGTGAATATTAGCACCATGATGCCAGAATGTCTGTCAGGGCATGCAAAACGCGAGGAATTAATGCGAGCGCTGCAAGGCAACTTACAAAGAAGAAAAGAAAGCGCATTTCCAGGCTTTCTTTTCAAGTGAAAAGGAGACTGTATGCGTAGCACGGCCACAAGAAAATTTCAGTACGTCTTTACACGTGATAGAATGAGGAGGAGCGTAGTGTTACGTCTATCGCCCAAGAGTTTGGAATTGATAAAAGTGTTGTTTCACAAGCTTGGAAAGCCTTGCAAATGGCAGGTAGAGCTAAAGCGGTCGTATCACACATTCAAAACGGTTCAGAAGAACAACTCTTTAAATTAATTTTTCTGCTTAGTCTTACGATATGAAACAGCCAGTCACCGCAGATCGTTTTGTGGTTACCATGTAAAGAAGAAACTAGTTCTTCATTACAAATGATGGCTAATGACGGGGGGATTCGATGCTGATAGCTGACTGATTGTTGAAAACGAGCAACTTCTAATTTTTTTTTCGAAAGAAAGGAAAAAAATCGTGAGTCTTTCTTTCAGTGGTAAAGCAGGTAGGAAAATTGTTCGAAACAGTTGTTCATCTGAAATAAAAGGATGTCTGATACTAGCTGAAGAAAGTTTGGTAATATTTGGCCAAAGAAAACTACGGTGACTTATAACTGCATAGCATTGACAGCAACCCATCGGGGCACTATTTACAGTGGTGTACAAAACGTAGACACTGGATAACTCATCAGTGGAGTCTTGTCCTCTTTAGACAATCGTTTAAGTCCGATAAATGACTCTTGGTGCCAGTTGATATGAAGAGAAGTAGGGACACGTTTTCATCCCACTGACATCAGGAAAAGAGACTTCATATGGTTCTGGTGTGCTTGTATGGGGTGGCATTATGATGAACGGAGGGACGGAGTTCCACATTTTCGAAGTTTGATTGCCGGAGATCAATGCTATAATGAAGTTATTTTTTCCCACGTGTTCTTTTCCGGGTGCCATTGGTCTCGACTTAGCTTTTATGGATGAGCACACACGGCCACACATGACTCATGCCGTTGAAGAGTTCCTGGAAAGTGAAGAAATATATCTACAGAATGGATTGTCCAGTCTCTGCTTCCTTGATTTAAATTCCTTTTAACATCTGTGGGATACTTTAGGAAGACGCCTGGCGGCATGATCTTGCCTTCCGGAGAACACCTGATAACTGAAACAGATACTGCTTGAAGAATGGGATTTCTTACACCAAGAACTGTTAAGATAATCTGTTGCTGAGTATCGAAAGGCGGTGCAACGCAACCATTGTAGTTAAGAAAGGTCATATTCCTTACTAATGCTCTTTGGTTTGTTGTTCCCCATCTTGGTCAGACAAATTTTTGGGCCAGCTTTATTCTGTCAATAAAGCCCTTTTCTGTTCGTTCCGTACTGTATGCATCCCACGCAGTTTTTTGCTACTATAATTTCTTCATCTTAAGTCTGCATTGTGTCTCTGTAGTATGAATTTCATGTTTCTCAGTTGATTTTTTGCGGAATTATGGCCAAAATCAGAAAAGTTGCTTAAGTTTTCAACACTGGTGTATTTACTGATTATATCTAAAAGACGTCTTGCAGAGAAAGAGCTGGTTAGTACAGTTTTCTTTAACACGACTCTTTCATTAGCATTAAATGATAACTGCAGTTACCATTTCTATCATGAACGATCTGTAATATAAGATATATCTAAAACTGAAAGTAATTTAATGTGACTTTAATCTTAAATATGTACTCAACTTTAAATTTCTGATAATGATATTTTTCCATTTATTGCGAAGTTCTAACTTTCGGAACGGATTGAATATTTTCGTATTTGTTAAAAACTATTCATATTTCAGGAAATTTTCAGAATTTAATTTTAGGTAAGTATAATTTTTTATGAATATTTTCTCATACAGAAAAATAAGCTTTGCTGTTTTCATGAGGATGATTCTTTTGTAAACATTTTTCTTAATGGGGAGAGATATTCAATATATTTCTGAAGCAATAGTTATAATATTGTTTAAAGTAATAGCTTTTAAACTTGACAACAGTCTAAAATATATTTGACTGTGAGAATGTTGACAGATAACAAGAGAATATGGACCTATAGGAACTGTAAAAAATTAAATTCTAAGCATTGATAATAACAGTAATTTGTAGAATAGTAATTTGTAGATGACTATCTAATGTAATAATAGATTCTATTTTATTGGTGCCTTCCATAATATAATAAGTTTGTTTCACTTTGTAATGTTTTACATCTTGTCTTTTGTGGAAAAGCTATGGAATACTTAATGATTGTCTACTGTTTATTTTAATAAGGTTTTTGTGTTTGTTAGGTAACACCAGCACCAAATGCTATAATTGGAGAATGGATTCTTGAAATTGATTCAAGATCAAAAGATAACAAAAATGCTGCAGACTTCCGCTACAAATCAAAGAATCCTGTTATTATTTTATTCAATCCATGGTGCGAAAGTAAGTATTTATGAGTTTTGATTTTATTCTGAGGAAGAAATCCGAAAGGAGTGAGATGTAAAAGAAAAGCTTTAACTTTAAACAAAATATTTAGTAATCACTTTATTATTTACATTTGCTTAATCTGTAATCAATTACTACAGTAAAAATACCGAGATTTAGAATCATCGGTATCTCGGCGATTTCGAAAATTCCCAGATTTTAGATCATCAATTTAAATCTAGTGAAACGACATGTAGAAATAGTAACATTGGGACTTTACTTATTGTTTAATTCAGGTACTAGAGGAGCACTAACCGCCCTCGCACACACACGACCAGCGCCAGAGCAGGTACAATTGGTTACATCGGATGTCTTAGCGGCTACAAAATTTTAGAGTTTAAATCAGCAAGAAGCATAAAAAATTAGGAAAGAATTTTTAGAATTTAGAAGAGGAAATGGACAGTGGATTTTAGGGGTGACAAAAGTTTTCGAATTTATGGAGGTACCGAGCAGCAGAGTTTAGGGAATCGCAGAGATGGCACCAGACGGCAAATGTATAACCTCAGCCATGCCCCCCCCCACACACATACTTACTTATACACTTACTCAAAAGCCGCGGTTTGTGATCTTTACCAACACTTTCAATTAATGTATTCTTAATGGCCACGGTGCAACATCCTAACCAGCAGGTGTTTTAATGTGATATTCAGGAATTAGTCTGGAGAAAAATCATATTTACAGCACACCTGATTGCTTTTGTTATTATATTCTCTATTCCTAGATTTTGGAAGGAGGGATTTTTTATTACTTTATTTTATTACCCCAAGGGGGCAATTTGTCCAGAAAGGCTATAATTTCGTTTTCGCATTTTGCGTTGGTTTACTAAAACGGAGTTTCACTTTTCAAATTGTTGCCACCAAATACTAGAACCTTGCATTATATTTAAACAAATTAAATGATGAAGAATCTGCATTAATGTATGTATGTTTTTCGGACTGTGTAAAAAAAGGGTACCTAGAGCCATCAAATTTTGAATAACGTAGTCCTCCACTCCAATACGGGCATCTGGAAGCCCAAATTTGGAATTTGTTTTATTATCTATTTCATATTTTGTAAAACTTTAACGAATTTTTGATTAAAAAACTAAACTATTTCATAGCGACTAATCGCAACACTGTATGAAAAAAAAATATCTCCAGCGTGCGAGACTGTGTATCGGAAATTCTAAAGATACGCTCCACATTATTTTGTGGTATTGCTGTTGAATTGAATTTTATGTTTTAATTGCGAAGAACACGATATTTAATAAATAAAAGTAACACACAAAATGTTAAAAAAACGCCCCTTAGGGCGCAATATAAAAGCTGAAAGCTTTCAGTTTTTTTTCTTTTTTCTTTGTTCTTTATTTATTTGGCTGGTGCTCCAGTTGTCCGAATATTAGATCATTCCGGGTATTGGACGTTTGGATTTCGGACTTAATAATGTATTAATTGTTATACAATGATATTCATCATTGAAAGCTTTAGCTATAGATATGTAGTTTTAGTAGTGATAGACATAAGATAATATTCTCTGTATTTAGAAAACTTAATACATTTTGAGCTCAGTTCTTAATGTTTTGTCAAATGACATGAATAAACTACGGGTTCAAATATGTACATATAGGGTGTGGAGGATAAAGGCCAGCTCGAATACGCATAATATGCAGAATCTTCATTCAGTGAAAAATAAATATGAGGGTACAGTTTTCAAAAATATGCACGTACTTATTAAAATGATGCTGAATAAGTTTAGTGAGTGAAGTGTGTAAAATACTAGACAAAAGTATTTAAGCCGCAGTTTAAATTTCAAATAAAAGTTCACCGTTCAACACGGCTGAGAAGTTCAGCTAGTGGCAGCTGGAGTTATGAGTGCTATGCAGCATTTATATATTATATCATTAATTATTATCATCATTTAGGACTTTTAGGTTATCGATGAGCTGAGCTATCAAGAAAATTCAATAACTAGTTTTGAGAATTTATAAACAAATTGCAATGACTTGAAAATTCGGAACTTTTCTGTTAACGATGTGCCGGTCATCAAATTTGTGACAAAGGACCAAATGTAGTAGCTTGTTTATATCGTGTTATGAATAACTGTGTAATATTTAGTGTACTTAGTGATGAATTTGTACAACTGTGATGATAGATTAGTGAAAATAGATTACTGTGTACGTAATTCTCTCAATGTATACAATGATCTATTTTTGCTAAAAAAATCAGAGTATTGCAAATTTCGGCACCTTGCACACAGTCGGCATTGCACATGTTTTATATTTATATGATACATCACTTTCATTACAAGCTCACATTTTCTCATGAAGCTTTTACGTATCTTTAGTGCCATTTAGTTAGATTTTGCGCCAACGTTTATGTTTGCTGCTAAGTGGTGCCTTGTTAACCGAAAAGTGCTAATAATTGTAGAAGATTTCTCTAAGTGTCCTTCTCAACACATTGTTACTCTTAAGGTCGTCATGAGATAATATTACCGTCTATTAAAAGCGCAGCTGTGGTATTTTTCTTTTAATGAATACTTCTGTTAGATGTCAGTAAAACCAATCTTTTCGAAATTAAAACATTTACTGACTTTTATTTTAAGATTCATTTCCCCTGTCCTGGAAAAAAAAGAAAAGACAGAAGATTCGAGTTTTTGAATCAGGAATTCAAGAACCCTCTAGATTTCAACATTAGCAAATATTACTTTACAGAAGCTCTCATGATAAAATATTTCGATAAGTTCTTTTCTAGGCCCATCTGGCCCCCAGGTCTTTGTATTTATAGTTGTTCTCCAAAAGATGCTCATTAAAAATATAAATAAAAAGACATCAACACCTCTAGAACTCGTCATCTGATTCGGAGCAACTGTCAGTGTTTGTAAACGGCCCAATTAAGATCGTCTAGGAAGTTGTATGTAGCCAATCTTTTAAGGGTTTCCTAACAATTCTTTTCGTTGCTTTTGTGAAGGAAAATAGGATTATAAGAAATTATAGGATGATATGTGGCTCTGTAAAACGTGGTGATCTAAAGCCAGTCCTTGTTGGCCTATACAATCATCAGGCCTTGACAGCAATTTTTGAATAAGTAACTGATAAAAGTGTTTGACATTTCATCAATTTCAATGAATCAATCGAAAAGTTTTTTTATAATGAGTTAATGAATTATATAGGCTTATTTATAATTTAAATTAAAAATTCATCCACTTACTCTCTAGCTTGGGTTGTAATTTTTTATTTCCATATTAAAAAAATAATTGAATAAAATTATTATTATATATTTCATTATGTAATTTATTTTTTAAATTTGCGAGTTCATATTCATGTATCAGATGTTAAATGTTTGTAATTTTTTGTATTAGATGATTCAGTTTATATGCCAGATGAAGATAAAAGATCCGAATATGTTTTAGCTGATAGTGGTCTTGTATGGCGAGGCAGCCATAACTGTCTTAGACCCTGCGTTTGGAATTTCGGACAGGTATGAATTACGGTTACATTTGAATTCATTGAATTCCTAATAGAAACCTTAAATAGCAAGGATGAAAATAAGCATATACAGTTTATCCCAAAAAGTGTATTCAGCTAATAAGTCATTTTCACGTCTTTGATGTTAAATGTACTTAAAATATACAGCTTACCAACTCTCTAAGTAGAAATGAATTTGAAGCGAATGGAAATGTTTAGAATGTTAAACTAATTTAAAATAATTTGAAGTGAATCGAAATGTTTAGAATGTTAAACTAATTTAAAATCATGCATGGAGCTAGACTAAAATTGTAATAAAGACAAATTCTCTTAGATTGCTACTGGAAGTGGTACTGCAAATGTAAACTGCAAAATCAGCTGACAAGAGGTTTTCAAGCAGATTCACCTATGCAGCTTACCAATGCAAACGTGTAGCTAGAAATCAAGAAAAACTATGTTTCAAATAGATCAGGAGATACAAATTTAAGAACCAAGTATTCGTCACAATTTGAAACACTTTTATGAAAAAAAAAGTCGCGAATTCGTTGGCGACCTTGAAGAGCATTCATGAATTCATTAGCGACGAATGTTTCGCCCAGCTAATCTGCGAAAGGCAACAATTATTTTTAAAATGGTGCCATACTAAGAATTCCATGCAAGAGCAATGAATCAATAAAATTGAAAAAGTGAAAAACATAGATAATGAAGCACTTAACCATTTTTTTTAGAAATCCTTCTTTTTTGCGCTGTTGTTCTCCTCATGTACACAGTGATTTATTTTCGCTTAAAAAAATCAGAGAATTTCTCAAATTGGCAACGCATAACAACGGCAATGCGCACTGTCCTAAACAGACATGTACCAAAGAACTTGTGTGGTTCTATGTGTGTGCTGTGTATGTATCTGGGTCGCCACATAAATAATTTTTGGTGATATAGTAAGTTCTCACATTACATTTTTGGCAACATACTGCTTTCGCGACTTTTCGGTGAGAGGGGAATAATCAGAAAGTGCTATTATTTCGTTTAAATGTCATATATCAAATGTTTTACCTTATTACTTGTATAAGAAATATTTTTCTATATATTTTAGAGTTAGTATTTTTACAGAAGAATCTTTTATATGCATTGTGGCATAAGCAATTATGCCAGTAATTCAGTAATATATGAAGGATACAATGTAATCTTTCTTAAAAACTTTTTTTTTGGTGGGAGGATGTGTGAAAATATTTATTTATTTTTAGATCAGGTAATTTGGAATATGAGGAATACATATATGAGGGGCGTTCTAATAAAAGTGATTCGAGGTGTGTATTCATGAGATGTATAGCGACGGAAATGAGACAAATACATAGATAGGCATAGAAATATTTAATGATTGAAATGCATACAATGTTTGTTAAAAAGAATCACCCATTGTGTTAAGGCAGTTATTGCTTGGGAAGGTTACGAATTCCCTCCGCGAAGAACGATGTCGGTTGATAATGGAACCAATTCATAACTGCCTTTTGTTCAAGCCTTGACATCCTCATCGGACTGAAAGCGTAGACCCATTAGGCTTTTCTTCAGAGGTCTTAAGATATCACATCTTTGGACCGCTGTCGCAAGGCGACAGATCTGGACTGTAAGCTTGATGTTCCAAGACTTCTCACTTTTTAGGGGCCAATGCCTCGACACACGCCCGGGCGACATACGGCTTTGCATTGTTTGTAGAAGGATGACACCTGACGACAGCATACCTGGACCATGGTTTTTGATAGCCTTATGCAACTTATCAAGTGTTTCGGGGTACCGTTGAGCATTAATGGAGACGAGCGGCTCCTTAAACTCCAGTAGTAGAGGACCCTGAATGTCGAAAAATGCTTTCAACATCATCTTTCCGGCTGAGTGCTGAGTTTTGAATTTTTTGGGCGAATGCGAGTCGGGATGTTTCCATTGCATGCTGACGAAATTCCCTTGCGGCTGGAAGTGGTGACGCCAGGTTTCATCCCCTGCCACTATGTGCTGCAGAAAGTCGTCACCGTCAGCCGTGTAGCGCACCAGATGCTGTAAACTGAGGCCCATTCGTTGTTTCTTACGGTGGTCAGACAGTATGCGGAGTACCCATAGCAACAAACGTTTCGATACTTCAGAATGTTTCTGACAATATTGTGAACAGTGCCCATAGTGAAACGCTCAACTCATTTGCAAGATCAAAAATGTTTCGACGTCGATTTGTGTTGATTGCCGTGTCAATGTTCGTAATCAGCTTATCTGTCACAACCTTGTACGCCTGACCGGGCCGCAGCAAATCTGTTGTCTCCTGGCCGCCTTTGCTAAAAATTCTCGCCCATTTCGTCCCCTTGGGCTTCGACACACACGTGTCTCTGTACACAGCAACCATTTTACGATGAATGACAACCGGCTTACACCCTTCCAGTGTTAAAAACTTAATTATAGCTCGCTTATCCTTTTTCGACGCAGTTGCATTCACACCAGCCATTTCTGAATGAATCCCACGTCCTTAGGACTGACGTTAGCAGACATCTCCCTCCGCACACGCATGCGTAGTATATACAGCTTAACTACCGCGTTTGTTTCACGAATATCCAGTGCAAACTTTTCGCATGCAGCCCTTCGAATCGCTTTCCTTTGAACACACCTTATAGATTCACTAAAACAAATGTTAAATTTGTTATACTTTCCGAAATGGAGATTGACATTTCTGTTACTGACCAGACTATTAGATCAATTAAAATGATCATGTACTATCCACAGAAATCACTATAAATATGATTAACAAAATAAATTCAAAATAATGCTTAGGATATTTAGAAGGCTTTACTGTACACCCTTAGTTTTTAATCACCTATTAGTAAGATGGGTGATTAAAAATAAAGAAGGATACAAATTTGCAATTTAAAATCATAGCTTTGCATAGTTAGTCGTAATAGCTCATCTGTCTAAAGCTTAGTTATTTCATTATCCAAATATGTAACAAATATGTTTATAAATTATACATTTTTATGATTGAAATATTTTGCTATATTCCAGCAGGAAAAAGTTTTTCAAAAGCTTATTGAATAAACCTTTATTAATTAATTTTTCGTTTTTTTCTCTCTATATATGTGTATAAACATTATATCTTTATCTTTTAATGCTACTTTTACACATTTTGGAATGTATATTGGTAAGTAAAATGATATCAGAATACATAAATTAAATAAATACTATAAATTCCTTAAAATTTAATAAATGTATTTAAATTTTTTTCGTTTCTAAAAATACATTTTCTTTAATTCTCTGCTTTAAAATGTGTTATATTATTTTAGTAATTTGTATTTTTTTTAATAGTTTGAAGAAAATATTCTGGAATGTTGTTTGTATCTTCTAACAAATGTGGGACGTTTGGGTGTTGTGGCTCGATCGGATCCAATTCGTGTGGTCCGTCACATTTCTGCAGTGGTAAGTCTTTAAACTCATTTACTTCCAACTGCATGTAATTTGATGCATATTATATAAGTGTAATGCATATTATATATGTGTAAAAATAATTAGTCATTAAAGTTTTTTAATGCATATTTAGAAACAAATTTATAATATAATAGTAATAGTTTATCATAAAAAGTTTTCTAGCATTTGGTTATTGCTTTCTAGAGTTTTACAGAATTTTAGCTTTCAAGCAGTGGGAAGTAACCTTTCTAAACGGTACAGAAAATCAAAAGCTCACTGACAATTTTTTAAGTAGTAGTATATGGAGGGGAAAAAATAAAAAAAAGTTTTTGGAAACTCTGTATAGAAAAATGCAAGTTTTAAAATGAATGTTGTTTTTATCTAAATCTTTTACGATATAGCTTGTAACAAGTTCTGTTTACTAACAGTTATTTTAAGTTTTGTATCTTTCCTATCTTATTCTGATTTCAGTTTACAATTTCCTGCCAGAATGTAAATTCAGAAACGCAGATAATGCAAATGAGAATGAATACTATTTAAGTCGTGACTTAACCGACTTCAGGAGAGAGAGTCTGATTCCCTGACTAGCGCGCGTTTGCCTTCTGGCTACGTCTCTCTTAGCTGTTTTTACGCTCGGCCATATCTTAGACCCTTGCTAGGCATTGCCGATTTAATTAATACTTAGGGGCCAACTAGTTAGATTCTGATAGCTTCAGCTATATCTTTTAAGTGCTTTAGTTAAGCTAATTTTAGTTCAAATTATTAGTATTTTAAGTTCAAGCCCGAGTGGCGGCTTTATGTAAAGTTCCAAGTCGGAACTGATTTGTAAATATACTGAATAATAAAGGGTTTTAAATCCTTCTCAAGTCTCACGTGTTCTGTTCACACTTAAGCGATTATTCGCTTGTTAAGTGTTCGTGGTGTTGAAGTTAGAACTTTAGATTTAAATAGTTGAACGTCACAAGCTTTTTTACACTTGAGTTTTGTAGTATAAACCGAAATATTTTTTATATTAACTACAGCATTTTTTAAATATTTAAGTCGTTTTATTAAATGAGTGCTTTCTTGACAGGTTGAGGAGGTTAAATATGAATTAAATAAAATAAACGCATGTGATGAAATTTCATTTTCAAAGTGCGTTTTGAAAGCATATATTTTATGAAATTGAACGCTACTGAGCAGATTAATTTATTACAACATATATATACAAAAGAGAGAAAAGAATATGTTTTTATATCAGTTCTATATGCTTTGGGTTATTTTTTTATGTTGAATTAGATAATAACAGCTAATGGTGCTTGAAGCCATGTTTGTATAGATGGACCAAGGATTTAGTCTAAACTTAAAAAATTATATTTAATTTGAATATAAAACTCCTCGCTCTCGCTCAGCCCAGGCTGTTAGTCTTAAATCCCATAACTCTGAATTAATATTGCGTAATTTCATCATAATTTTTATTTAATTTATTTTTTTACCCGATTAAGAAGTATTTCCTTTCATTTATATGGCAACTTTAGCTCAACTGTCGTGATGACAATGGAGTAATCGTTGGCAATTGGTCGGGAAAATACAAAGGTGGAAAACCTCCAACCTGCTGGGGTGGAAGCCAAATGATTCTTCAGAAATACTACAAAAATAAGAAACCTATCAAATATGGCCAATGTTGGGTCTTTTCCGGTGTTTTTACGACTGGTACTTATTAACATTATTATTCATTAAATGATTAATGTGAATTTTAAGTTTTGGAATTTAATCAAGCCATGAACTAGGACACTAATATTGTGCTCTTTCAGTATGCAGAGCCCTTGGAATCCCATCTCGACCGGTAACAAATTTTTCTTCCGCTCATGATACTCATAACAGTCTCACCATCGACCGATTTTTTGATTGCCATGGAAAACCTTTGGAGAAAATGAATATTGATTCTGTATGGTAAGCTATGAATATTGATTCGTCATCTTTATACAAGATATTTTTAAAGAATGTGTTATAGTTAGACATTTAAATATAATAATTTTAAAACTTTTGTGTGATACGTACTTAAAGCATTTGTAATATCCTTACTCTGCTGAACAAGCTTTCAAAATGAAGCAAATGTTGTTAAAATAAATTATCACACTTACAGATTTTTAAATAAATTTTGCATTTGTTCAAGAGTCTAGACCATCTAGAAAAATAATAAATATATACATTTACTTACTTTAAAGCATATTAAGAGGTTTAAGCTTTGATACCAGGTTAAATAACAGCATGTCCTAATCTACCAAATTGTATAGCCAGTAGCGTTATCAATTTACAGTAACTATAAAAAATTCCCTTCATGTAATTGTTGTCAAGTTAAATAGAGCTTACTTCTCAAATTAGCATGTATCTAAAATTGTGATTGATTTTTAGATATGCTTACGTGCTTTGAATTTTATAATATGAATCACTAGCTGTAATAAAGTAAAAATTGGTGCATATTTATAAATTTCTTTGAAAATATTGCAATCGAAACCACAAAGCCCAGTTAGAGAGATGATAATTGTGTAATCTATATCTATCCATCTCTCTCTCTCTCTCTCTCTCTCTATATATATATATATGTACTTTTTACTATAAATTCAATCATTTAATTTTATTAATTAGGAACTTCCATGTTTGGAATGAAGCCTGGATGCAACGTCCGGACCTAGAGCCTGGTAACTATGGAGGCTGGCAAGCAGTTGATTCTACTCCTCAGGAGGAATCGGATGGTAAAAAAAAATAATAAATTATTTATAGAAAACCGCAGATGACTTGCATTTGAAAAATTGAAGTTTTTTCTGAAATTTTTAATATATTTCATTTCTCGCAGGACTGTTTCGCTGTGGTCCAGCTAGTGTAGCTGCTATTAAAAGAGGTGAGGTAAAAAAAGCATTTGATACAACATTTCTTTTTGCTGAAGTTAATGCCGATAAAGTATATTGGAGGTACCATGGGCCAAACCAACCATTGAAACTTATCAAAAAGTCTACTGAAGAGTAAGATTCTTTTCATGTATAACTTTTATTCATTTAAAAAAGTCTACGTATCTAACATTACATGTTTTTATTCTCAAATATGTATAAAATCAAATGAAACTATTATTACTAAAAATAATTCAAAACATCTATGCATATTAAAAATACTTAAAGATCGTTTTAAAAATCTCTCCCACCCACCCCGAAAATCATTCTTACGGTTATCAACCTGTAGAGGCCTACTGTCTATCTCTTGTGTGAAATCTGGAAAATAGTGACTGCACAGAAGAAGGGTTAAAACTATCCTTTATTAAACTCTTTAGATTTAATTTACAATGCGTCAACTCGACCCTAACATATTACGCCTCTGCTTGGGCGGTAACTGAAACAGTAGAATGAAAACTCAAGAATTCAAGATATTAACAAGTAGTAGAATTAAACTACAGGCCTCATACAATCCTGTATCCTACAGCGCGTAGATGAGTTTTGTGGCAGCAAGATAATAGCTGTTAAGCCACGTCTAACCAGCAATAAATGCTAAGCCGAAGCTTGCGTTACCAATACGCACAGAGTTTCCCCGGACTCTTTAACTTTCCGTACTAGAACTCAATATTTAAACTTTTTCTCCACTGGTAGAATTTGCATTCCTTACGCGCTCTACTAAATTTAAATATTCTGGCACTGACAATTAGGGGAATGAAGGCTTAAAGGAAAGAGCTTCAAATTAAATTTAACTGGTTATTTGAAATAAATATAAATCCCTACAAACTTAAAGTGTAAACGAATATACTTAAGTATTAACACAACCACCTTAGTAGAAGTCCCGAAATTTTCAGAATGAGCCAAAGTCTGGTAACCATGCGCATAAGCATTCTTCCGGCACCATGTTCATAACAATTCTTCAGTCAAGTAACGCCGCCATTTTCATGAGCGATCTTTTTTGTGTTATTCCAAGTTCGAACTGTTTATATGAACAAATCATATTACTTTTGCCTTAAACTTAATTTTAAAATATGAGCGTGGGGAATTTGCCAGCGATGGAAGAACTGCGGTAAAATTTCTGCCATAATACAGAATTTTGCTAAAAATTTTCTAAAGGCAGCAACGAGCAAATAGGTTTTCCTTAGTAGCCTCTGTTGCAGAGGGTTGCACGAAGCTGAGTCTTCGTAATTCTCAGATTTTTTTAAGCGAAAATAGATCGCTTGTACGTCGAGAGAAGAATAGAGTGAAAAAAGAAGTTACAGAAAGATTTGAAGGAGAACGTAGCTGTTTCATTTTTTAATACATTACGTATTTTTTTTAAAATTTCATAATTAAAATTTGTATTTTAAATTGCTAAAGTATCTTTTCTTTTCATACGGTGATAATGTTCACTGACTGACAATAAATATCGGTAGTCTCTAAAAAAATGGCGCGAAAGCCACGAACTTGTATCCAACAAGTAACTCTTACCTTGTCATCCATAAAAAATCGCCAAATTGCTCCAAAATGATTATGTTAATACGTAAGTACCTAAATAAAGAATCCTTTAACAAAAAATCAGAAGAAAATTTTTATAGGCTGTAATCTTTCATAGAATTATTAATTACAGTTATATACAATTAAAGTTATACAGTAGAAGAGTCCGAGATCCTGAATCATCGTTTCGGATTTGGGAAATTTCCGGTTTTTAGCATTTTAAATTTAGTAAAATTACATGTAAACATGGTAATACCTGGGCTTCACTTATTGTTTAGGTCAGATAGAAAAATGCTAACCCCTCACAACCGTACAAAGGCGAAAAGTATTATCTTGGCCCAAGGTTTTAAAATGAATTTGTTTTACTAACCTTGATCCTGGACTACACAGATATGTCAATCAGTTCATTTTCACTGAGTTCATTCCCACTCCCAGCTGATGTCTGAAAGTGACATGTGGGAGAGAGCAGAGAAGGGATTTTTTTCTTGTTATTTTAATTTTATTTATGTATTCATTTACTTATTGGATTTTCAGTCGGAATGATATTCAATCATTCTTACTATTGGACGTCTGGATTTCGGACTTTATACTGTTGTTCATTTTGGTACAGTGAAGTGCTTTGAAAATGTATAGAACTGGCAATGTACATTAAAGACTTATACATATTACATAACTAGTGAAGACCTGATAGTATCTGACTATATGTACTTAGTTAAAATTTATAAGCTCATAATAAAATCTCTGATTATGTTGATAACATTTAATAGATTAGTTACTCTGGTAGCAATTCTACATATGACTGTTAGCAAAAGTTTTAAGCTACTACACAATTTTATCATCCCTATGAACTAAATAATGTTCATTAGAATTATTATTTCAAGCTACTTTCATCTGCATTTGAAAAACCTGTGTTGTAATGCATTGTTATATATAAGAAAAATTGTTTTGTAAGAAATAGCTTTTGTTTTGTCTTAAGCTTTTCTGTACTTTTTATTTAATTTCGTACTTAAAATTCTCCTTTCCTCCTATGAGGTATTTACGCATGTTCTGTTTTGGACATATAGTTTTTCTGAACTATTATTTTTGTTCATTATCATCCATTATTTTGACTTTTTAATGATTATTTAATTTTAATGATAATTTAATTGTGATTATTTAATTTTATGAAACAGATGCTACTAAAATATATCAATGGAAAACTACCAGAAATAAACTGTATAAAAAGAAAAAGAAATTAGCACATTAAATATGTAAGAAATATTGAAGGGAGTTTGTCAAAATTGAAGAGAGTGTCAAACATTCAATTGAAATGTTTTTTAAATTTTTAAAAATTTTTTTAAAACTGCCTTTTTAGAGCATTGTGCAGTTCTTTTTTATCATAAATTTTAATTAATGTAGTTAAATACATCATAGTTGAAAGTAGGCTATCTGTAGGCTGTGTAACTGCCAGTTTAGTTACACTATAAATTAATGTGATATCAATACTAAACTCATTTCATTCACTGACATTTCACTAACATTTCAATCACTGCAACACATTTTCTCTCTGTCTTTTTCTCTTTTTTTAACTCTTTGATATTAATTGCATCAACTGTTAGAGAAATTTTTACTTATGGCTTACTAAAGTAAATTGCTTTTCTGTAATAACTACAACTTTGTTATGAAAAAGCGAATAAATTCTATTTTTTTTTTCTTATTTTATTTAGGATTGGCCAATGTATAAGTACTAAAGCAGTTGGAAAGTTTGAAAGAGAAGACATAACTTATGAATATAAACATCTAGAACGTAAGCAACTGTTCATTTTTAAATGATTAATATACTTTTTTGTTTAATTCATTTCTATGTTGCAACAAATGTAAAATACCTTATTTAGTTTTCAGGAGTTATTTTTATCGTCATTTTTGTTTCATATATTTGAATCAAGCTTCATTATTATGAAAATTATATCATCCACCTCCATTTAGTAATAAATGAATTATAAATTATAGAAAAAATACAATTCGTGACTTTTTTGAGGGTATAATGTTATATTTATTTTTTTAGGCTCAAAAGAAGAACGTGAAGTAATGCTTAGAGCTTTAAGACAGTGTAAAGATGCATTTTCAAGATATTATCTGAATGATGATTTGGAAGATGTTAAATTCGAATTTACGCTTTTAGATGATATTGTAATTGGAGAATCATTTACTGTAAGTTTTAATAATTTTTATCTTTGATACAGATTTAATATAGAATATGTTTAATGTTTTTGCTATATTTCTCTGAAATATTTTTCATAGAGTACCATCCTATTTAAAGAAAAAGTACCATGCTATTTAAAGAAAAAAATGTGGAGATGAAAATACGGAAAGGCAGTTGCTTGTATCAAAATGAGAAATATTATTGGATACATGTTTCCAGAATTAGCTACAACGTTAAAGAATCTGGAAAAATCTAAATTTCTCAGTTGTCTTCAAATTGAAATGTTTTTTATGATTTAAAATCTAATTATGGAGCAGATATCATTGAGTGAACTTTGTTTCATTAATTCTTTTACGTCATCATTGTTAATGCATCATACTGTTTTAGAAACTAAACTGAATTTGATAACCAATTACTTTTTTTTGCAGAAATTCGTTTGCTAATATTATACTAATGTAAATCATGCAAAGTAAATGCTATATACTCTGAGGTTTCAAAATATAAATAAAAATAACTAGATGATGCAGACAAGTTAATAATTTGATTTACTTTCGCTTGATTTAAAGTTTTGATTAAATGCTGTTGCGTTCTACGGGTTCGTGGATTTGGAATAATTGACGATAACACTTGATGAAGAATCAAAAGGCAATTTATTCGCCAGTACTAAATAGGTGAGTTCTCAAGACACGTTTACAGTCGTCAAAAAACTAAGATTAAACACGCTGAAACAATCAGCAACACAGCCTTCAGGCTACAACGTTAAAGACAGCTGCACGGCAAAGTACTTTAAGTACAGTTCCCGACTACGTTCGGTCGCTCTCAAGCTAATCTCTGAATTTGAAATACTACTACTGAACTGAGGATACTACTTTCTCAAAGTACAAGCAGGATATATATAGCTTTATTCTACCTTCGAGAACATCCCTGAGGAAAACCGCCAAGAACGCGTTCTAGAATGTTTTCGCTCCGTCTAAGTTATATCGCCAATTTCGTCCCAAATGGGCGATTTTGGCCAAATCTGGCAACCTTGCCTTTCCCTTCCACTTTCTGGCAAACCTAACTCCGCTTTGCGTGGAAGCTATCTTACCGCAGCTGGGTTACAATACGTAGTAAACTAATTCTAAAATTCATATTTATTGTACATGATATATATATATATATATGTGAAAGGAGTAGTAGAATTTATGTGCACGTCCTGAAGTTTACTTAAAAGGAAACTATTAAATTACATTAAATGGAAAGTAATTTGTTTTACTTTGTATCTAATTTACAGTGATATTGACAATGCAAAATACTCATAATTATTTTATTTTAATTTCTGCTTGTGATTGAATTTTCTTAATTGTAGGTTAAATTGAAAGCAGTAAATAAACGAGAAGAAGGAGAAGAATATACAGTGAATGTATCTCTTCATGTACATTCTGCACTTTACACTGGCCAGCCTAAAAAACTTATTAAAAGAGATGAATTTGAAATTCAGTTGGGACCTGGTGTCGGTATGATGTTTTATTATATATATTTTTTAACTGAAATTCTGTCACATATAAAATTACAAATAATGGTTGAATGAATTGGATTGAATATTAATACACTTGCAATAATTTGATGCAAAATATTGGAAC
Source organism: Stegodyphus mimosarum (assembly GCA_000611955.2). NCBI lineage: Eukaryota > Metazoa > Arthropoda > Arachnida > Araneae > Eresidae > Stegodyphus > Stegodyphus mimosarum. The sequence continues at coordinate 220,271 of KK113013.1, read as the reverse complement.
ATGCCATAAATAATGCTGCTTTTTCATTTGTATGAAAATTTAGACAGAGATGGGATACTCTATCTATATGAACTTACTATAAAAGCAGGTAGGAATTTTGGTACTTACATGTTAACACAGACACCTTAGCAGAAGTCGCCAAATTTACAGACAAACTTTGGCAACTATGTGCATAACCATTCTTAGGTAACCATGCTGATTTCCTTCTATTAAGTAAGGTCGCCATTTTCGCATGCGTTCTTTTTGTTGTATTCCAAGTTTTTTTTAAATTTTATAGGTAAACGGAGATATTTTCTTACTTAAATTCAATTTTACCACCAGTGGACATAATTTTGGTTACCATTTGTGGAAGAATATAGCATTTTGCAGTAAAATCGCTAAAGGGAATTAATGAGATGCATTTGGTAGATAGATGGTGCATAATTAAGATTTGTGCAATTATCTGATGTTTTTTAAGGGAAATCAAATCGACATGTACACGGGGAAAACAGCGCACAAAATTGCAGAAGGCTTTCACGAAGAATGTTTTTTTTTAATATATCATATATCTTATTTAATAGCTAAAATTTGTATTTTAAATTGCTAAAGGGTGGTTTGCGATAAATGTCGATAATTCAGCAGTGTTTTTAAACAAAATCACGAAAATCGCCAAATTTCACCAATGTGGTTGCGATAATACGTAAATACTGTAATTTTACCTGGTTCTTATGCTTAATGCAATTTTTGAAGAGTGCAGTACAATTTTAACAGTTATTTTTCAGAGCCATAATGAAAGAAATAAAGGAGAAAATTCGGCATATTTTGCTTTTTAAGTTCAATTGAATATTTAGTAATAAGGAATATTCATGCATTATATGGGTATAGAACAATAAACATAAACCAGAGGCAATGCTGTTTGCAAAAATCCCGAGCCGGAAACTTCAACCTAGAAAACGAGTTTTGTCCTGCGAGAACTGTAGAAGTTGGAGAAAGACATCTTGTAAACCTTAATGGAACATAATCTCATCCTAATTGTTGAGAAATGAGCTAGGATGAAGGCGAGTGCAAGCATAAAAACCGTATTATTGATGGGATAACACAATAGCTTGGAATAAAATGAGACACAGTGCAAACTTTAAAATCATTAGTATTTCACTATTAATTAGCTTAATGTTGGAAATATTTTTTTCTTTAGTTAATAAAATTTATAAATATACCTTCAGTCTTTTTAATTATAAATATTTAAGAATACTGCCATCAAAAGTTCAAAATAAACATGTGTTTCAGTTGAATAAATTCATTGTCGATTTGTTAAATACTTCGTTTTAAGAGCTTCTGATTAATATTAAGCACTGATTATACATATTTATTATTATTATTTTCCACTTTAGAAGTTTTAAAGAACAGTAATGGAAGACATATACTTAAAAATTTTAATTAGAAAGAGAGAAAAAAATTGAGTACTATCGTATTATCCGCCGAACCGCGATAAGAATCACCAGGCAAAGCGTTATATCGCCGAAATAGGTACCCCAGAACTTCACTAAGTCTTTCATCTGACAACCCAGTAATGCGCGCCGTTTTGGAATTCGAGGGTTTATGTCTGTGGTTTCTGCTTGTGAATTTTGTTTTCGCATATAACGAACCGTAATGTAACCTTGGGGTTTGCCTACTGATAAAAAGAAAATGTAGCACTTTTTGAGAAATATTACATTTTGCCTAGTATAGGAATGCGCATCCCATGAAGTTGTATTTTATAAATGATCGAATTGTGCGAATTATCTTGGGAATTCATTTAAAGAAAATGTCAAGAAGGAAAGCAAAAAGACTGTTTTGAAGAGATTTTTCAAACAAATAGTTGAACAGAATCCACCGGCTGTAGAAATATAAATACTGCCCGAACTGATTTTTATTACTATCGTTAAGAATGAAATGCATATCAAATGACGCATTTAGCTAATTTTCATCTATTTCCGATGTTACATTATTATAGAAATCTCGCAGCTTGAAAGTAGTTTATGAATTGTTCTTAGGTGATTGTGATAAATAGTTTTCTCCGAATTAGTGCAATTCACTAATATTTCTTTAAGTTAAAACCAGACTATGTGTCACATTGGAAAGCAGTGCCAAGTTGGTTTACGATGCCGAGAATTGTGAAATTCTCTTATGTTTTAAGTTAAAACATATCGCTGTGTACATGGGCCGAGTAAAGCTAAGTGCTTTGCGGTGCATGTTTGATGCGTTTTTAATATAGGTAATTTATTGCTGTTTTATGTAAATTTCGGTGTTTGGTTATGGTCGTTGTTTTATGTAATTTTCAGTGTTCCATTATGGATGCGTTTTTAACTTCCTTAATTTATTACTGTTTCATATAACTTTCAGTGTTCCGTTATGGATGTTTTTCAGTGTCCTGCCATTTTTTAAAATGAATTCTGTTTTTTTTACGTGCAAGTGGGCCAAAAATTAGTCGCCAACGATTGGCGATTTTGCGAAAATATTGGGCGGATAATGTGATACTAAAAACTACTTAAAATTTAAGATTTATATTTAGAGTTGAAAAAAATTATTAAAATTGTATCAGTAATTTGTTTTAAAAAATACAGCTTTGTAAACATTTTTGAAGTGAGAGTAAACTAAAATAAGAAAACAAAAGAAATTTGAAGTAAAATATGAAAACCGAAAAATAGAACTAAAATTTGAATAATATCCGTTAAAACTCAAATGGATTTTAAAAAAAAACATTTAAATTTATTTAAATTGCTGAAAGATGTTTTCTTCGGATTTTGATTTATCATAGTGATATAATAAAAAAAAAAGAGCACATTCCTAAATATAGTTTGAAAATTGAAAAGAAAAAGAAGGAAGAAAAACAAATTTTTCCTTTTTGTTTTCTTTTTCCTCCGAAACATTTTATATAAAATTTTAAGAGACTAGAATAAATTTTCATGAATTCTGCAGTTTCACTTTTGCTTTGATTCATAGTGACATCAGTAATTCAATTAATTATTAAAAATTATTAATCAATTTTCTTAAATCAATAAAAGTAAATAACATTTTACTGAAAACTGAAAATTAAAAAACATTTTATTAATTTTTAGAAAAGCTTCAAAATTTTATACATATTTTGTATATATATATATGTAATATACTAAGTGCGCAGTCATGAATCCGTTCCTTTTAACTTCTGGCTGTATACCTGATTGGTTGGATAAAGCAATAACAAGATGTTGACAAAACTAATTTCGACAAAACACCATCTTTATTTGTAAGCAGATCAAAATTATTTCTTTGGCAGACAAATTACTGTTCGATTATAGTTGACTACAAATAATTTTTATACACAGAGATAAAAAGCTACGACGTCATTTCAGGCAAATAAGCAGCAGCATGAAAAAGTAAGGCGTTACCAGCATGAAGGCGTAAGCGAAAGGGAGGGCAGCAGATTTAAGGTAGACGAGAGAAAAGTTCATTGTTTCAATTCGAGTTAGAGAAAACGTTTTCGTTTGCAGTTATTTGATTGGGCAGGAGGCATCTGCATTAAAACGTTACGCAATTTCGAATGATCTTGAATTTGGGAGAAAGGATGAATTTAGGAGGAGGTCACTAAATTTAGAATGTTAATTTTGAGTTGCCAATTATTTTTTAAAGCAGCTATCGTGTTTTCTCATATCTTATATATATATATATGTGTGTGTGTGTAATTTCATTCCTTGACTGTGCACAAAAATCGAAATTCTGCTGTAGTCAGAACTGATGAACAGAGTGATAGAATTATCTGTGTAATCAGTTCATTTATACTTAAGTTTTTTAAAGTAATTTCATTTTTGCAAGAAGTTCATAAAGCTCTAATGCTTATTTTAAAACGAATTCACCATGCTAAATTATAAATTGTATAATTTGAAATTCATGAAATGATTATCTGCAGCCACATTTAAAAAAAACTATGTTATATATTAATTTTTTCTTTGATATTTATATAGATCACTAATTGTATCACTTTTTCCATTGAACTTTAGAACAAGAAATGACTATGGCCTTAACATATGAAGAATATGAACGATCCTTAGTAGATCAGTGTGCTTTCATAATATCAGCAATGGCACATGTGAAGGAAACTGGCTTTGATTATTGTGCACAAGATGATTTCCGTGTACGAATGCCTGATATTAGTATTCAGGTAAAAAGAACAAAATTTTAATTTAAATTTTTCCTCATTATTAAAAGAATGTATTAAGGTATATTGTTCAAGAAGGGTTTGGGGAAGAGTTAACCCATGTAATCTTTGTGATATGAATCATATATGTACCTTCCTGCATGAGCTAATAGAGCTTACTAGCTGTAAAAACACATTTTTATTTTTTCATAATAAATAGAATCTTCACGTTTGGCCTTTAAATCTGAACTGTTATTATATTGCTAATAAAATATTGTAGTTACTTAATTTAAATCAGCTAATAAGTTTTATGTGGTTGCATTTTGACAGAACTAAAGGCATTTAGTTTACCTGTTTCAACTTCCAGTTTTCATGAGTCGTAATTATATAATAAATATAATGCATTAAACCCACCAAATCACGAAATTAAACCCAACCACCTTAACTGAATGGTATAATTACTTACCTACTAAATATTTATGCTAGAATAAATTAACAATTTTTTATAATTTCGGTATTTCAAAACTGCATTAAAATAAGATTAAAAATTAAACAAGTAGATTAGCAGACGTGATAAATGCAGAGAATTTTATGACAGTTGAAAGACAAGAATAATGAATATATGAGAATCATATTACTAACGAAAACAATGAAATCTGCATCCATTTATTTCCAGTAATGAAATACTTTTAAAACTAGTTAGAATTGCACACAGTTACAGTATTTTTGAAGACACTCATTATAAACTGGAACTGAAAGTCAAAATGTGCTTAAAATTTAAGATAAAATTTTTATTTCGTAAACAATGGAATTTGAACTGCTAAAGCATTAGAAGTCCATATTTAGATTGCAGATGATGATATAAAATAATATAATTAATTTATTGTCTTTGGGATTCATAGTACAAAATATTAGTAGTTTCTTTAATAATTTTTATATGTTGAACATTTTTATTTTATACTTTACTTCATTAATTTTATTTCATAATCTGTTTTTCCTTTCACTGTATTTTTTAGCCCCAGATTCGCATATGTGTTAACATTTCATCTAATATAAAATTTATATTTAATGATGGAAATTATATTGCAAACCTTTTCCTTAAATTTAAGTTGTATATTTTCATTCACTTTTCTGTAAAACATCATTTATTTTAAAGGTGGATGGAGAGATTGTAGAAAAACAACCAATTACTGTAACTGCAACCCTGACAAATCCTTTGCCTAAACCACTGAAAAATGGAGAGTTTATGATAGAGGGACCGGGCTTAGGAAAGCCAACAAAACTTAAAATAAAAGGGTAATTTGAATTGTTTTGACTATTGCTTATAAAAATATGTACTATATTTTTATTTTGTGTGTCACGTTTATCTCTTCTATTTTAAAGCAAATAAATAAATAAAAATACAGAAATAATATTTATTTTTAATGTATTCAAAAGTAAAGGAAATGTGTAGATTAACAGTGAATCTTTGATAAATGTGGATAGTCATTCTCATTCTTTTGCTTGCCTGATCTTTAATAAGAAGTCGTAATATATTATCCATTAGAATAGAATCAAATAGTTACTGCTTGTTAAGTAGTCACTATGCATTGAAATTATCATTTACCTCATCACAGCAATTAAATGCAGAATGTGAGAACACACTAGCATCCAGCCATATGCTTCCTCAGGGTGTGTGGTACAATTTGTTAGATATGACTGCAGCCTGTAGGTCCTCACCTTTTTCCTTATACATTCCCTTTTAGTGCTTTCCACTGAGGAAATGCCAAATCAAATCGGCAGGCTGGCTGTGATCTCAAGCGTGTAATACACACACTGGCCAATGAATTGGAAACCTTTGAGATTTTCATTTGAATGCATGCTAGGTATAAAGTATGCACTTTTTTATGACGTGGGTTACAAGTAGTTAGAATGCTAGTATAAGTAAGGTGTAAGAGTGCTTTTCACGATGAATGAAGTAAAATGGGAAAAACGACAGATCTTTCACCATTTGGGGAAAAGGGCTTATTCTTGGTGCCCGTCTAACAGGGCCTCGATTTCGAAGACAGCAAATCTCACTAGGTTCTCAAAAGCAGCCATATCAAAGGTTTTCAAAAGTTGGAATAAGAACCCACAGTCCTGCTCTAGAAGACGTAACTGCGGTTCGATCACAGTTTTTCAAGAGAGTGATCGGCGACGTCTTCGAAAAATTGTCTGGCAAAAAAGGGACTCTATTGTGCTTCAACTGACACAGATCGTTAACCAAGGCTCCTCCCAACAGATTTCAGCTTGAACCATAAGCAGAGAATTGAAGAGGATAGGAATGCGTAGTCGGGTGCCTGTGAGAAAACCACTAATTTCTGCGCGACATGCAAGAATTCGTTTGCAGTGGAGTCGGGAAAGAAGACGCTGGACATCTGAGGATTGGAAACGGGTAATGTGGTAGGATGAATCACGCTACACCTTATTTTGCACTGACTTGAAGACGTCGAATTTGGCAAGAACCCCATGAAGCCACGAATCCGTCGTGCCTTACTCGTGCTGTGTAAGAGTCTGGTGAGAGTATCATAATATGGGGTATATTCTGGTGGCATGGAATAGGTGGCCTGGTGTTCTTCGAGGATAAACAAAAAGCCATGAGATACCTAGATATACTGGCAGATCAAGTGCACCCTGCAATGTTGCATTTTTACTTTCATGGCGATGGATACTTCATGGACAATAATGCAATTATGCATCGTGTCAGAAGTGCTCAAAATTAGTTCGCTGAACATCAGTCTGACTTCAGATACCTTCCCTGGCCACGCATAGCCCGGATTTCAGCCCCATAGAAAATGTGTGGAATATGGTGGAAAGACACATCCGACAGCACTCACCTCTTCCATCTAATTTACAAGATCTAAAAAGTTGCACAGCCAATACATGGTATTCTTTGGACGTAAATGCACTCCAAAAACATGTAGACTCGATTCCCAAAGAAATCTGAGCAGTTATTCGTGCAAAAAGTGATCCTATAAAATATTGATCTTGGGTTTCTAATTCATTGGCTAGTGTGTGTATCATTTCCATATTACTATAGTTATCAACATAAGCAATATTGCAACTGCCACATCCAGTGCATAATGGTTTTTCAGACATTTTGTGTAAGAAATATAATAATTATTTGCATGATAAAATATTTTGAGAAATGTGTATTTAGGACAAAGATGTTTGTAATATGTTAATTGGATTCTAAGTTAATTTTATTTCTTTTTACTTCGTATTAAAGTTTTTTTTATTAATCTTTTAGGAATATACTGCCAAAAGCTGACGCCAAAGTAAAATGCCAGATGACTCCTACTTTGCCTGGATGCAAGACTGTTATTGCTAAATTCAGGTCTAAGGAGTTAGAAGATGTAGATGGCTATCATACAATTTATGTCAAGGCTTCATCTGAAGTAGAAAAGGAGAATAATTGCCATTTGTAATTTGTACAAACATGTTGCATAATTTGTTTTGTATAGTGCTATGTAAATATTATTCATTTGACGCATATGTCTAAATAGCTTGACAAAATAAGAAATTATCTTTCTATTTTATGAGTAAATCACGGAGAATCGTATTTTGTTCCTGTTTTAAATATTATTTTAGTAATTTTTATTATTTCTAAAAGTTTATAAAAAATATTATTGTTTGTAAAATTTGTTCATTTTTTTTATTATTTTATAAATTGTTTATCTTTTGGAGTGTCATTTTAAATGTAAAATATATTTTTTGAATCAGACTTTTGAATGGATGTCTTGCTTAAATGTTTGTTTTAATATATATTAAAAAAAATTAAATATATTCATTCATAATGCTGCTTCTATTTTTAGTGACAAATAAATACTTTTAGCTATATGTATGTATTTTTAAATATTGCATATGTGGTATGGATTTTGCTTTATAATCAAGTCTAAATCATTTCTCTGAAAAGGGATTTTTGAAAATAACCCATATATTGTTAGACTTGGATGATTACATTCAAGTTGTTTATATTTTATAAAACTTTACAAAGAAGCATGACAATTTTCCCTAAAGTTTTATTATCATGAAGAATAGGTATTGCTTAAAGTGTTTTTGTAGGAAGAAAGAAACTAAAAAATGAATGGGATTTCTGTAATTTTATTGGTGATGAATATTTTGGTATAGGAACATAGGCACAAACACAACACTTTATTTTCTTGATGCTATTTAGCTCGCAGCATCTGAAAAGTAGTACAAAAAATTAATATCTATATATATAATTGAGAAAAAGTATAACAGAAATATAATATATACATAGAAATCAAACCAAAAAAATCTAAAAGGCAGGCTGATCAAAATTCTTTTTAAACCATTTTGAGATGAAGTAAAAATTCCCAGTTCTCAGTAAATTTTCATTATATGAGAAATTATTGAAATGTTACATGCAGGAATGTTTTTAATTTTGTAAGGTATGCTTGTGGGATTCAAGCTGTGCTTAGTTTGTATCGATATCTGTAATTAAATTCTTAGTATTTCCGGATTTAAATACTTATAGAATTATCTAAATAAGACAAAGCACACAATGGGTATCTGTCAAAATCCATCTTGACTGATGCCCTCCGACTGAGATATAGAATGTCACGATCTTATACTTCACCAACCTCAGCATAGGGCTTTTAGATAGATAGATTTGAAAGGTATTTTAGCTCCAGTTATTCATGCCGTTTGTGGGATTCAGACAACCAATACAGAGCCAGCATGTTCTGAGCCCTTATATCAACTAGGGAGCTAATTATTTATAAGTATCAGAAATCCTCATATATATATATATTATTTCATTTCAAAATGCTTTTTATGAAATGCTAATCCATAAGGGCTGACCGTAAATATTGCCGAAATATATTTTAGTAACCTGTAGTTTTTGATTGCAGAAACAGTTTTGATTATGATTAACAAACCGAAGTTAAAAGTTTTTTATTATTGTTTTTTGTTTGTATTTTCATTTGTATGGTCAGTAACATATGTTGCAACTTTTATAATCCTCAAGTAAATATATTTTGAGCATATTTCACACCATGTATTTTACACTGAGTTGTCCAAAGATAAAAGAATTAACAATGTGACGAAGTGTAATATTTTATATTAGAATATAACAATATCATTTATCCATTTCTTTTCTTTTAAGAGTTAGATTTTGATTTAAAAAGTGCTATTATTTCCTAATACTTTCTGCCATAGTTTGAGTAAAGAAAAATGTCAGTGGCATGTAAAACATTTCAGACATCAAACAAACAAACAAACAATAAATAAAAATGATAGAAAATAAAACACAGTTAAGAGAATGGTTTGTCTCTATTAATGTTTTTGTTGTAGATGGTGTTTGTTAATGAGGTAAATAAATATTAATCTGTTGCCCTAAATAAGGTAAATATGTGATGAATGAGCCCAACCCAAATTTCAGTAATTTTGTGTTTTAATTTAGAAATGTGAGATTCAGCATTGTCTACAAATTTTGTCATTGTTTATTGGATATTTCGTGAGGAGTTCTTGTACAGTTTTAGCGATTTCAATGCATTGTTTGGACTATTATTCTGATACAGATGGATGTAATTTAAAGTGTGTTAATTTGCTTATAGGAATGAATTTTAGAGATGAAGTTCAGTGCTGAATTGCTTAGGATTTTGTCTTAAACTCGGTTCTTCCAAATTCTCAGTGTCCAAAGAGAAATTTACGACTATTATAGGGTTACATTTATCCAGAAATCTATTATGAGAAATTTGATTAAAATTTTTTTATTTTACTAGCTAGACTAATAACTAAATAAAGCAGCATTGCAAAAAATATATATATCTAGTTAATGACACCAATCCAAATCCACCGTTCTTAGCATTTTCAGAATTCTATAATCATAGTTTTTCACATTTGATTACTCTTCTTATCAAAAGATAGCTCTACGTTAGTTTTCACCTGTTGCTTTCTATATGAAAGCAGTTGTCTGCTACTCCTATTTTGCAAAAATGATTTTGCTGCTGAAGAAGAAGAATTTATATCTGATAGCCTTCAAAAGTCGGTAGTATTAGTTAAAATGTATGCCAAACCAATTTTACTTGATTGCAGTTTTGCGTAATTTTTAATTATTAATTACTGCACAAGTTTAATAAGTCTGTAATAAAATTTTAAATTCTTTGTAAAAATTTAGCAGTACAGAAAGGTTGCAGTATTGATTTGAGTTTGTTAGATTATGGCATAGGTTATTTATAATAAGATTACTCACCTAGGGAATGCCTTACTGGACATTCTAAGAACTGATTCACATTACAAATGTGGAAAACCATAAAAACGCTGCAGTCAACCCATTCGATGAAGCCTTTCCTCAAAATGGGTTGGATTGCTACCAACAATGCAAATTATAGACAGAATAATGCACTTTGACCTTGAACATGCAGGTACAAATGGCATCATAGGACTTGAAATTTTGTCCTAAAGCACTGACTATAGTTTTATGAATGCAAGCTTAAAACCCCTCGCCAGTGAGGCGAAGTACAGTACCTGTACCTATTAGGTACGAGTCTTGAGTATCAAATAAAATAAGAGCCGTTCGAATCGTGCATCCGTCGTAAGGTAACTATGAGGCTATAGAAAATCACGATGGAGATTCTGATTCACCAGCGCCTGTCGCATGAGTGGTCACCCACGCAAATTCAGACTCCGGCAGCTGCTTCTTGAAGATGTAGAATTCAGAGATTACAGTACTTATGGCTTAATTTTTCACAGTCTCTTGAAAATTGATACAAGGTCTGTAAACATGTTTGTAGATTTGTAGTACACTACGAAATTAAGAATCTGAGGGGAACTGAATTGCAGTTTTGATAAATTTGCTGTAAATCGAACATTTGGAGTTTACGGATTGTTCGGTGCTTGTCACATGAGTAGTCATAGAAAGAAGAGAAAGAATGATATGAATCGAAAGTAAGGCAAGTTCAATAAAACACCCTAATAAAGTGTCCCTAAGCTTGCGTTATGTAATGTGTACCGCTGATATTATCACGTCCGTTCCGACCTTATTTGATTGTATAAAGTGGCTGAGTTTTATATGCGGTGCTGGGCAGAACGCAGGATTTAGTTTCGGTTAGGGTTACTAGGTTGGATATTTTCGGGGGAATATAAAAGTAAATATTTTTAAAAACAGACTTATTTTATGTAAGATTTCAATAACTTTTTATGAATGAAGTGTGCAGATACCTGAACCTCTCTTTCTGCTTGCTTACGGTCCTGCTGTTGAGATTAATACTCTTTTTCAATATGCTGTTTAAGGTGTAAGTTACATGCACTTTTCCTATATAAAACTTTCAGCATTTTTCCCGTGGATGACAAAAACCATCTTAATTCAGAAAAATTATAATTGTTTCAAAATGTTACACAGATCAATACAGTATGTAAGCATACCAAACATTATTTAAAAATTTATCCATTCGAGTTTGTTTCATATTTCTCTTTAGTAACTGTTCAACGGTGGTCTCCAAGACATGACATTTCTTGTAACATTCTGTATCTCTATTTTTAAGTTCGAGCGTTCGTCTCAAAATTTTTAATGCTTGCCCAGACTCTGCTGCTGTTGGTACATGGTCGGGATTTTCATCTTCGGATTCACTTTCATTTTCATTAATTCCTTAGTTTTCTCTCATAACTTCGATGATTTCTGCACGTCTGCCTCACTCTTTTCGTTGCAAGTCTAGATATTTTCAAAGATTCCTAAATATTCGAGAAAGGTCTCATCATGCATTTCTTCATCGTCACCTTTGTCTTCTGGCAAGTCTTGAGAGTTTCAAGAAATTTGCTTTGGATGGAAGCCGGCATTTTTTAACACAATTTGAAATCGTTTGCGAAATTATTTCATCCCACACATTTAAAATAACATGCATAGCATTTAAGAGAGAAATCGACTGAACAATTTCCTTAGAACAAACTGCATGAGTCATGTCGATTTCATTAATAACATTTTAAACCACTTCCTTCCTATAATGACTCTTGAATGCTTTCATAACCCCCTGATCTTATGTCTGAAGAATGGAAGTTGTATTAGAAGGAAAGAAAATTAATTTTAATTCTTTATCCCACATCGTAAGAAAATCACTAAAAATATTCCTTGGCATCTACGCATTTTTATTGTTATAATAAGTCACAGGCAAATGCTTGATGCCCTTCAGATAACGAGGGTTTTTCTTGCACTGATGACTAATGAAGTATTTTTAACTGTTCCATCCATATTACACGTTAATAACACAGTAACACGTTGTTTAATTTTTTACAGCCAGCTGACAACTCACGTTTAAAGATTTAAGTGTGCTGATGGCTCCATAATAAAAACTAGTCTCATCAGCGTTAAAAATTTTATGCGGCTTATAGTCTTGGCAACCGCAGGCTAAATTCTTTTCTATCCAATTATCGGCTTCATTAGAGTCTGTATCTTGTGATGTAAGGTTTCCCTGATACTGTTATCTTTCCTGAACTCCTCAACTTCCTCTCGCATTTCTTTGCCAGGATGTAAATTTAAAATTAAGTAAAGTGAGTACGTAAATGCATGAATCTCTGAATTTATTCAGAGCGTGATTTCGCTGGCCAGCACACGTTTCGTTTCTGATCTTGCTGTTACGCTAATACGCTCCATGGCAGTTTCAGATAATTTGTCAATCCTATTAGGTTTGTTGACTGAGTTAGCTAATGTGCTAATCTATAGTATTCTATTTTAAACTTGAATTGATTGATGTAATAACGATTAAGTTCCACCGCAAGTTGTCGGTGTTATTATAAAGCACGAAGTACGTGTTTTTGAATTAGTTGAAATTAATAAATTAATTATTAAACTTGAATTAGTTGAAATTAATAAATTAATTATTAAACTTGAATTAGTTGAAATTAATAAATAATTATTATTAAATTTGAATTAGATGAAATTAATAAAGGGTGATTTTCACCCTTCTGTGCTGGTATTACTTCACGCCTGTGCGTGAATTCGCTAGGATATTTTGAATCCTTCTAGATTAGTTACAAGAGGATAGATCTAGATTAGTTACAGGTAGGATCTAGATTAATTACAGGAGGTGGAACAGGAGAGATAGATCTAATAGTTTATCTCCATGTAATTTTCTGAAAATGATATTGTTTCTTTCTTTCCATCTTGTGAGCTATCCAATGGTATGGACAACTCCTTTTCCAGCATTTTGACGAATTCTGCAGCCTTCTGACACAGGATTTCTCGCGACATCGTGGCGTTTTCACACATTATCTCACACTGACAAGAAATTATTTAATTATTTTTCAAAAATTAAAATATGAAAGAAATTGACAGTGGAAAATGTGAGCGACTTTTTAATGGATGGGAAGATAAAATGAGATGACAAGATTATTATGTTTATTTTTAACGGCAGAATGTCTTTAGGTATGTAATAAGAAAAAGTTTTAAGGCCTTATTAATAACCATGGGAGAAAGTACCTTTCACTGGAAATAGATTTCAAATACTTGAGTTCCTGAGAAAGAAAATAGAGTACAATGTAACTCTAAAAAGAATACCTTTTTAACGTAAAGTAACGTTAACATGGCGAATACAGAGCGAAACAGATATTTTTTCAAACAATTTGATTTCAAAACAGTGCATACATAAGACACTCGCGAGAAGGGGTGGACACACGATTAACCAAGCCGTACACGGGATTCGAAACCGCATCCTGAATAAAAAATATACTTGAAGCTTATACAGTTAAAAAATTCTGGGAAAAAAGAGTTTTTTTATTAGTTATAATTTCTTTGCAAAATATATTTATTACTTAGTTCAAGATATGGTTTGTACTGGAATTAAAAGAACTAATTTAAAAAATGTTCTTACATATTTTTTTCCTGTTCGCAATAGTCGCTTTGTCGTGCACGTCGAAAGGATCGAGATTCAAAGTCTAAAAAGAAAAAAAAGAACGGTAATTATAATAATAATAATTCTTTGTGTTATAAACAAGCATACTTTGGCAATAAGGTGACTTTTTTTAAGACTATTGATTGATTATAACGTCTATATGGTTTTTAAAATAAAACATGCAAGCAGGGCCGGACTAATACTCCGTGGCCTGGCATAAAGTAAAAAAATGGAGGGGCGCAACGAAATAAAATGAGACAAAACAAAATGAGAAAAAAATCACAAAGGAGTTTCTGAATTAAAGAAATTTCTCTGAAAGTAATTCTTAAAAACAATAAAGCAATCTAATTTTACATACTAATGACCGCACAACTTTCAAAGCAGTATTCCATTAATAGATAAAAGCACTAGGCAACGAACGCTGGAGTTAATAATGGTTACAAATGCGAAATATGTACAGTACGTAAAAACTTTCTGACTTTTCTACGTTTTCTGCTATTTTTCAACCTATGACGTCTTTGAATACACAAGAATTTATAGAATATGCTTATAGATAAAAGATTATAAAAATATATTGATGGATAGTTTCTGTTGATCTCTGTGAAAGATCTGTTCAGTGTTTGAGAAAATTAAGTATTTATTTTGCTCACGCGAATGAAATGCGTGTCTTTTATATTAGTTAAATGAAATGCATGGCTTTTATATTATTTATGGTATAGTAGTAGATAATTTAGGACCAAATGCCAGATTCTTTGTCACTATTCAACATTCATATGAACTTGCATTATTTCAAACCTTTCACATGGTGGTAATTTTTCTGTGAGTAATTAGAAGATGAGTAGAATAAATGTGGATGTACCCGGACATGCAGGAAAATTTTGAAGTAGAAAAACGTTTTTTAAATCTACGAAAGACAGGTTATTCACATGTATATTTAAATATTCTTCAGATTCGAAGATTGTTTTCTGAATGACAAAGCTTGTAGCATGTAAATTTCAACGAATTTAAAAGCACTAAGAAAATTCAATCATTAATTTCATCAAAATTCAAAATTAGAGCTCTCAGTGACGTCATAGCTGCCAAATTTAAAAACCGGCAAAATATTCCTGATGAATGTAATCAACAGCAAGTTAGAGCGAAATTTCACCTAATTGCTCGTCACTTCTCAGGTAAATTAAATTTCTAAATTTTAGTATATATCATTAAACCTAAAAATTGGTGTGATAGTTAAATGTAACCAATATTTTTTAATCCTCGCTTATAAAAATATTTTGGCTTCGATCTTATAATGTTACCGATAGATTTTACTTCCATGTTGCTAAATGAAATTTTATCTAAAAATAGGAATCATGCGATATCTGTAATGAGACATTCATACTCCAAACTGCAGTAGTAGCCTTTTTTTTCGTAACCTGTTTCAAATACCTAAATTTAATACGGCTTAAACCTGTATGTTTAACTTGTAACTGTATGTTTTTGTATTCCTCTTTTGAGTGTTTCATTTAATTTTAAAAAATAAAATGATTTTTGGTAATAACGAAATCCTTCACCACTTTAGCCCCATTGTTATTTTACTTACAGAATGTTGTATGGTAAAAAAAATTATCTGGTAGCCAGTTCAGGAAATAAAGACTGAAGATGAAAGTATCCTTAAAACACATCTATCTTTGGTTTAATTATGGATTTCAAAGACAATTCTAGGCCAAGTACAATTGAAAAAAATCAAAATGATTTGGCCAGCATTAAAATTTTGGTCTTTGAGGGCGTCGTTGTTCCAATAGAGCAGTCTTCATCAATTTCTGCTTAGTCTTCTAGTACAAGAAGATAAGAAGCGAAAGAGGTAGATGGAAGCAGATGAAGTAGCACAGAACACTGATGGAAACAGATGAAATAGCATCGCACTTGTAGATGGAAACAGATGAAAATCATCCTGTCGTTTTGGTTTTAAGTTCTGACCCAGGATTATAGCCTGAGTATATTCTGATGCAGAAAGGATTTGTCTTTCGAAAGCAGATCCAACATCTCCAACGTCTAACTATAGGTTTCCCTACTGATACCAGCGGCCGTAGGTTTACCTCAAACAACTGAAGAAGACATCTCAGCAACGGGGACAAAATTCACTGAAATTGTTTGATCTATGCCAGTGGTCTTTAAACTGTGTTCTGCGGAACCCGAGGTCAAAATAAAAATTCGAAAAAAAAAAAACATTATAAAGCACTCACACTAGTTGACTAGTGTTTGTTAGCTAAAAATATACAGATACAGTTAGTTAACGATTAGTTTTAGAACTTAACATCTGGCCAACATAAGTAAAAACAAATGGGCAATGCATTGCGAAACTAGACAGTTTTCTGGTTGAAAATGAATTGAATTTGGACGACAATGTTAAAAATTATGCGATGTAGCACCTCTTTCAATTGAAGAAAACTAGAAGAGAATATTTTCCAGAAAACAAACTGTGATAATGAATTGAATTTAAACCACAGTGTTAAAAATTATAAAATTCAGATCCTCTTCAATTGAAGAAAACTATAAAAGAATATTTCCCAGAAGAAGAAACTCCGTTTTGGAAAGAATTGTCTTATGATTGTAACATAAGAATTGTTTTATATCTTTGAGTCAGAAGCGTAATTATTCTATAGGTATTTACCACTCGAATCGAAAGAAACGCGTTAAATTCGTTGACTACTCGACTCGATTCATAAATCTATAAAATCACAGAATCCCCAACCTTTTTCAACATAATACAGATATTTTAAAAATATTCATAGGATTTTACACTTTTGTATTAATGTAAAATGTACATTACATAAAAACAAAAAATAATTTTTTGCAAAAAAAATTTCCGAAACGCATGAAAGGCTTCACAGATACCAGTTTGAATAACATTGTCCTATTAGTTCTCATCATATTGAT
The DNA here is from genome assembly GCA_000611955.2 of Stegodyphus mimosarum. Classification (NCBI taxonomy): domain Eukaryota; kingdom Metazoa; phylum Arthropoda; class Arachnida; order Araneae; family Eresidae; genus Stegodyphus; species Stegodyphus mimosarum. The sequence goes on along the minus strand of KK113013.1, from coordinate 203,354 downwards.
GTGTTTGACCTAAAATTCTTTAACATTCGCTTTTATAACAAGTTTTATTATTTTCATTTCGGTTGAAAAAAAGGCATATACCTGAAAGCATGATAAATAACTACACAAAAAATAACTTAACAAAAACATGCTAGACTACCATTTCAGAAATAAAGATACTTTATTAAACTTTACATTGCTTAAATCTGAAGATAATTTTAAGGCTGTGTTTCCGAAAGAGAATTATACTGTTCATGTGAAAAAAGCTTTTCCTCTGAATTTTGACTTTTTTATTTAAACATTTTAGAACCTGTGATTAAAACTACATTATGTAAGAATTCGATGGATGCATTCTTTTATTTGTTTTTAACATTATTAATCAGGGAATTGGTTTTAACATAACTGATCACGGAATAAACATTATATGGGTGACTGCTTTAAATGCAACCGAATCTCGATTACCCCAATTATCAATTTTCAAAATCAGTTAACGTTTAATTGGATAAATCTCAGCGACCATGCTGAGAAAAATTTAGAAATATGATAGAGGTTTGGTGATCGAAATGCTTCTGTCTTCAATCGCTGTTCTTCTAGGATTTGGTAATTTAATTCTTGAATATTAGTAATTACAATTCCTATGTTCACTTATGTTCTTTTGCATCTTTTTCACTTATTCCAAACTAATTCATTTTGTTCCGTGATGTCCCATTTCAGGCTTTCTGGGGTGGGGACAAAAATCAAGCCATTTCAGTATTTTTCTTTCTTTCTTCAGAGGTTCGCTTAAGGAACACCAAAAATCGTGCCATTTCAATGTCACAAATCGTACCAGCCTTTCTTTGACATCATATGAGAATTCCTTTTCTTCACCAAATAATTATTACAAAAAAAATTAAAGCACATCATAGCTTAAAACTGTAGTGCGTATTTGAGTGACTTCATTGACTTCATTAAATCTTTTACACTTCTTCGCCATCTAATTTTCTTTAGCGAGATAACACTCGCAATATTTGCTTTAGTGCAGGACATTTTTTAAAAATCATCATTTTTTAAAAATTTGAAATATATTGTGGGTGAAAAAAAAACGGAAACTAGAAAACAGAGCTTCGTAAGTTGAACGAATAGCATTTATTTCAGACTGAAAACGAGGACATATCTTGTACTTGAACACCACATAGCACCTTTATTTGGCAGTAAAAAATCCATTTACCTATATGCGATTCAATACACTCCTCTGCGCAGAAAAGCAAATTTTTAAACAATTAGTAAAACAACGAATCTAATATATGTAATACTGCGGCAGCAGTATCACTTACGATTTTATGAGTCTTTCGAGCATTGGTCCAATCAGATTTAAATCTAACACAATAGTCAATTAATCTGAAATTTCGCTTTCATTTAAGGTTTAGAATTTTCTAAATATTCTAATTAATTTATTAAAAATGAGTGTTGCCATATTTCAAAGTAATATAAAATTGCATATTTTCATGTTAACTGCAACTATATCATCACTGTTTGAGATTAATATTGTGCATTACCACTGTTTAACATTAACAATGTTTCGAAATTTGTGGGAGCGGAGTGTCATTTGACAACATTTTTATACATATTTCATAGTTATGTGACTTCTAATCACATCTTAGTATTTAATGCTGATTTTGAACTAAAGGCCTGAAATGGGAACTCTTCTTATTTACCTCACTTAGAAAGCCTGAAATGGGACAATATTTTAAAAAATCATATCTGGGAAAGCCTGAATTGGGATATCACATTTTATTCACCCCGCTTTAGCTTGAATGAAAGAAATCTATTTAACGAATTCATTATTTCTTGTTATAATGTCGACATGCTGAAGAATTATTGCTTTTGTTTAAAGAACTGTTAAATTAATAATTTAACAGAGAAACGTGAGAAACGTGAAATAGCAAGTTGTAAGCTACGATCTAGGAAAAATCTAAGGGCATCACTTACTTTTTTTTTGTTATTGTTTTTCTAAAACACATATTTTAACATAAAAATAAAATATTTAACTCGTTAAAATAAATTTTTATTTTAGTATAAAATGTTTGATAATAAATATTTTATCTACTTCTTTTCACCTTTTTAATATGAAAATTGATTATTCCTACTTATTCCCTTCAGGTTGGTTAATCGAGAGAATTTATCCAAGATATTTCGAAAAGATTCCATAGCTTTATGATTTGAACATAGACTTACAATTCGAGTCCTTTAAAGTTCGACGATTTTAGCCATGTGATATTGTTAAGTAAAAATATTAACCTCCATAGGAGTATGCGGGGAGACCAGAGAAATGTAACACATAACCTAATTAATCATAAAAAATGTCAGCTTTATACTATCAAAATTACCATTGATATGATTAATTTGCACATTAATTTGAAACTTGCATATTAATATTGTTAAAGACATTTAAACTACGAATACACATTTAAACTGTGCATTATGAAGTTTTCGAGTGCAGATTTTTAAAGGGTACTTGTTATACTCCCATAGTATTAATTCAAAAGTATTATTTTCAATTTCCCATTCTCAATTAGGTTAGAATTCGAAGTTTTTTCATTTAATAAAACTCAGGATTGATTATTTCAAAATCATCTCTTTTGTCCATGAGGTAAAAGTGTAATTTATCTGATGGTTATGTAAAATTTTGATAATTTTTTTCAGAGACAGTCTTCTTTCTCATAAACGATCTTTAGTAAGTTAAAAATGTTAACTTTATACTATCAAAATTACCAATGACATCATTAATTTGAACATAAATTTAGGGATTGCCTATTAATATTGTTAAAGATATTTAAACTACATAAATGATTTTTAGTAAAGAAAAAAGACAGTACATTCTTTGGAGATTTCTTCATAAAGGGCACTTATAAGAACTTAAATTTCATATACTTTTATCAGTTGCATTCACGTGATCAAAATTCTCATAGTTTGAAACCCTACCATATTTGATTCATTTCTGAAATCTGAAATTTAGTTCAGTTTTGGAAAATGAATCAAATAAACCCAAAATGGGTCTATTAAAGTTAATATGGTTTATGAATAGACATTATCACTGACTGACCCTGGCGGAATAACGAAACATTTTATCTGATTCTAGATAAATAAACATTTAAACTAACACCCTACGTTATAGATCTTCTGTATATTAAAAAAAGCAAAAAATATATAACGTAATTCTATAAAAATATTTGATTTTTACTTAGGTATTATATCATCAACTAAATGATCTTTAATTTCAATCATTCCCATTAAAACGTAAAGAAAACAATATTCTTAAGAACTGCATGTATTGATTTATTGCTTTTAAATGGTTGAATTTGTTAATCAGTAACAGACAGATTAAATTTAGAAAAAAAATCATTATTTTTGGAAAACAAATCTGATTTTATATTACGCCTAAAGGGGCATTTTTTTAACGTTTTATGTGTTACTTTTATTTATTAAATATCATGTTCTTCGCACTTAAACCATAAAATTCAATTCAACAGCAAGATTGCAACATATTTAATAAAGCATATCTTTAGAATTTTCGATACAGTCTCACGCGCTGGAGATAAAAATATTTTTTTTTTCTATCGTACTGTGATGTTATTGCTCGCTTTGAAATCGTTGAGTTTCTTAATCAAAAGCTTATAAATGCTTTAAATAGATAATAAAACAAATTTCAAATTCCAAATTTGGGCTTCCAGATGCCCATATTTGGGTGGAGACGCATGTTATTAAAATTTTAATGGCTTTAGGTACCGTTGTTTTATCATAATGCGAGAAACATACATACTTTTATGCAGATTCTTTATTATTTAATTTCTTTAAATTTAATACAGGGCGATAATATTTGGCGGCAACAATTTCAAAAGTGATTCGCCGTTTATATTGAATCGACGCACAATGGCAAAACGAAATTAATAGCCCTTCTGTGCTAATGCTCCTTTGCGCTAATAAATGTCTTTTATTTTGCCGAATGGCATCAGAAGCTCCTTGCCGAAAGGCAACAGATTCTAATGAAAATTGAAACAATGCATTTACATTGGACGAGTTTAAAGGGAATCAACGCAAAGTCGTGTTTTAAGACTAATAGCCCTTTTGTGCTAATAAATTAAAAAACTGAAATTTTTAATTTATTAAAAATGCGTTAGATTTTAAAAATAAAATAAAATCTCACCTTCGTTTCCGTTTGATTCTTTTTTGAATGGCAAAGACAGTGTCGGAAATGCTTTGATCCCAGGCCAATTATCATAACTATGAATATTCCCTGAGGAATTAAAAAACGGCATTATGATAAGAACGTTTAGGCTTTACTCAATTAATGCATACACTATTAAATTACTTCCGCCATATTATTATATTTCTTACATCCAAGTGGGACGAGAATTGGATGAATAGCGTTAGAAGCAGTATAAAATGGTGCCTGGATCTGCACAATCTCGCAATTTAACATGCATGATAAAGAATTTCTTTTAAAGAATTTCATTTGAGTGTCACAGACAGAATAAACTTGCATCAAATTTTAAATCTGCAATTTGTCAAAATATATTTAAAAAAAACTGCGAAATAACAGCTGTTACGAATATAAACTTGTTATGTATATTATAATAATATATCTGCTAACCTTCCCATAATTTTGTTACATGTTCTGAACGATTCAAACTTCTGCTTGCAAAACTGCAAAATATTTTAGCTATGTAAATTTTGTTTAAGGATCTTTTAATATACCCTTTAAGGTATTTTTAATAACAAGATTTATTGCTAAATTATTTATTCTTTAAAATTCATTGATTAACAGTGTGGACTTGTTCAAAAGCTTTAATTTTGTCTCTTTATCTGACACTTTTTTGTCACTGTAAAATTCATGTTCAATTGAGTTGGAAAGTTTGAGTTTCAAATGAGAATTGAATTTCAAATGCAAAATTTTAAGCATAGAAGAAGAGGCTTAACTTATTTTTCAAATTATTAAATTGAAGCAATAATTTATGTTTTAGTATGTTTTGTCCTTTGGCCGAAATTCCAATGCAATCTACTCCAGAAGAATATTAATTTTGAATTTAGACTTAAATCTTTTAAGGATATAAAAATTGTAACAGTCAGCAGCCAGCAGTTAGCTTGAAGCTGAGTGTAGTAATTCTACTTGCAATCTCCTGACAACTTAGCATCTGATCTAATTGTATGAGCTATGTAAAGAGTTGATTAATCCACACCAATTGTAGATCAATCCACATCAATAAATGAAAGTTAGATCAAATTAATTTTGCTTGTAGCCATAAGAACGATGAGAGATTTAATTAAACGCTAGGCAGTTTCTTGGTTTGAATGTCGAAAGAATGACGAATGTTTTTTAAGTAGCTGCAATTTGATTACAATCAGCTGCACTGCTTTGATTAAGATAAGCTAAACTGAACTTTAGCTTCATTTGTAAGCTGAGCCACAGATTATATTAAAAATTTAATTTTGTTTTGAAGTTCTGTTATATTATATAATGAGTTTTAATTAGTTATTTTCTTCTTATTTAGGCAATAAATCATAAAAAGTATTCATAACTTAATCATAAGAAGAAAACGTTAGAATGGAAGAGGGTTAGATCTTACATATTTAGAGATACTATTTCTCAATTTTTATTCTTTTAAAATTCATGCTTATAGGTTTGAACAATATCTGTCATTTCTAAATGAGTGCTACGGAAATTTTACGCTAAACATGAATTAGCTCGTAGACAGGAAGGATGGCAGAAAAAAAAATGAAAGTTACCAGACAAGAGTTGAGTATTTGAAAGATGGGGTTAAAAATCGGTATTTCATCAGCATCGAAACCTAGATCCACGAGGGCAAAAACTCCGCACATCCAAGTGGACAGGAATAATATGATTACTATGAAATTGCCTCTTGTAGCTGAGCTGCAATATAAAGAAAACAGGGAATTTAAGAAGATAATCCTAATAGTACAACTCGAGCTTAAATTTTCACATTGTGATTTATTTTAGTCTTAAAACATTAATTTAGAAAACATTGCATTACCAATAAGATTTAGGTAGCATTTATAAAATCTAATACTGCAACAAGATGCATAATAGATACGGTAATCGTTATAAAGTTTAATGGAGAAGAAAATAAACCCATTTATTGAAATAGTATTATTTAATAATAAATAATTCATCAGCATACTTACTCATACTAAATAAAAATAAATTTCGGTCTATAAAAAGTTTCACTGTATTTATTTATTTTTTTTTGTTAATAATCATTGAAAAAGCTTTAGCCGTTTGTCTTTCTTTATTAAATGTATCGTAATATATAATTATCCAGCAATTTGCAAGTTAAAAAAAGAGCATTATCATCAGCAGCTGAAAGAAAATTAACATATGCATTATACAATTAAGCATATTAGATATAGTTTACATTTCAGGAGCTTTGAAATGCAGTCCAAGGATCGTAATATAAAAGATGAAATGCATGTTAATATTAATAAGTTATTAAAACAAAAATATCAGCACACTTAGCCAAACGAAATTAAGGTTAAAAAGTGTAAAATTCTTCCTCCTCGGAAAACAACTGAAATGGATAAATCCTCCAAGAAGACAATTCAAATCCTTCCTAATAGAGGTGATTTAACTAACAAATATATGTAAAACGAATAAGTTCAATTTCACTTGATTTTCACTTGGCAATCGTTTGTGCTATTAGGAAAAAGTATAATGTCTATTAAACACAAATGCATAATCTGCTTCTTTGTGAAAGAAACTGTCCAAAACATAGCAACGATCAATGACAACGTAAGCCAAGAAACCATCTCATCGTTAATTTGCAACAAATATTAATGGCGGCAGGGCAGCAAGAATGAGAAATGAGATAAAAAGACGGGACGACTATCAATATATTTCTAAATTGTGAAACCAACAGACTAATCACAAATAAACTGGATTCCATCAGGTCATGGACCATTTCCTACCTACTTTTACTACCGTAGCATTTCATCAACAAATACCAACTATATATGAGCGAATTAAGAGACAGTGCGCGTTATCTGTTCGAATGTCCATCAATAAAAGACTTCCATATTTTTCATCCGTCGCAAATAACTCCAAAAAAAAAAGCTTTCGTTTTACAAATTCTCCTACAGATTACATTCTAGGCAAGTAATCATCAAGGTAACTCGTCATAAACATTGTATAATCAAAAATAAAAGGTTTGCACATACTATTATTCGTTCTTACAGATCTGCCCAAACACTGATGCTAAATAAGCATTAAACATAAACATTACTCATAGATTCAATACATTTTACTCATAGAAAACTACAATCGAAGGTCAGCAATTGCTGATTCCAAGGTAAAGCACTGGCGCTTTCAGCTTGCTCTCAACTCTTAATTATAAATGGCAAAATTTCTTTAAAATAATAATTCCCAGAAGAACATAATACCATATTTGATGGCATATTTGCAGGTTTTACCATATATTACATAAACATTTCTTATTTATGTAACATCTTAAAAATATCTGCATAAATAAGAATGCATATTGTGTCAAGAAAAAGAATATTGTTGAAATTAATCGCATTTATGAAGTGAAGAGTTCAGCATTATTAAAACATCTGGTTCTTGTACGCTTTCTTATATACCGTACTCTCCGTTTAAATCTTCATTTTTAAAAAAGCATCGAGGCATGATTTTCCTACTTCAGTTTTCAGAAAATAATATTAGTATGAAAAGCAAACTGCCCGGCCAAAGGGAAGTTGAATCATGAGATATTGTGTCCTTTGTTTGGACGCAAAAAAAGCCCTTTATAAAGACCGGGATGAGGAAATCCAATAAAAGTGAAGATAAATAGTAACGCTGCTAATAAATTAATTACGATATTAAAAATAAATAAATTAAAATGAAAAATACAGAAATGAAAAGTTTAAATTTTTATGCATGAAATAAAGATAAAGAGAAAATGTAAAGAAATTTATTTGTTTAATATTTATGCATTAATTTTTTGTAAGGAATTATCGCATTCTCCCGTGCGTGTTCTTGAGGGTGTAAGCAGTCAACACTTTTAGCGACAAATGTAAGATCCTTTCAAATCCTAGAAAGGACACAGTTTATTTGTCAAGCGTTCCGCTCCAAACAACCAAATACGTTATACACTCTTGCTTTGGAAGCATAAACTAGTTTCAAACTCTTAACAAACATAGAGCGAATTATCTCTATGTCTCAAATAACTACAGAGACCTGGAAAGGTTAAAACAGCTCTTTTATTAACAGAACTTAGAATATAAATGCACTTCTCGTGCTCACAGAAATCAACTACAGCTTGTGGTAATGTAACTAAATTAACAGTCAAACTCAAATTAAATATATAAGATACTAATCAAAGACTACACAAGTAAATTAAAATCGGAATTGACTCAAAACTCCAACTGACGCAAGAATTTAAATGTCAGCCACATATAACGGAAAGTCGAATAATTACAAGCTTAACAGAGGTGGCAGAACTAATATGGGCTAAAAGTAACGTGGCCTCCAGAGGTAGAAACACGCCTTGTCTTATAATCCAAAAACTTCAGCTTATGTACTCTCTAACTCATTTTACATTTTTGAACAGAAAACGGAAAGGAGACGTAAAGGCTTAAATTATAAATAGTTGATTAATTTAAATAATAATAATTCTTACAGAAGATGGATGGAGAAAAATTCCTTAAAGAAGGATGGAAAAAAAGATTAACAATTTTCAATTCTTTTTTTTTCATTAATTTTTTTAATGCAACAATAGTCTACGCTTTCAATCAATATTTTAGAATAAACATCTTATTTTACATTACAAATTTCGTTTTACATTTTAAAATTTAACATTACATTTAACACATTGTGTAAAATTACTGCGCATCATAATATGTGCGTTAACAAAAAACTGCATTTAAAAAACATTTCGAGGCATTGTTTGTAGATATCATTTGCAAAACCACTGCTGCTGGGTTAATTTTAGTAAATTAATTTTATAATTTAATTTTGTAATTTTAGCAATTAAAGTAATGTAAAGAATTCGTCCACTTAAGGTTTTGCATAAAACGTACTTTCCTCTTGCACTGAATGATTCAAGTATAAAATGTCAAATAACGAAGATCATTTCAAAATTAATTCTGTATGAAGAGAAATTAATATTATATGAAGAGAATTCTAATTAATCATGTTTTACACTTTAATATCGTTATAATTATGCAAACACTCTTTTTTAGCTGTCAGACTCTAATTTGGAGCATTTTGTATTCAGAAGACATCAATATGTAAAATTAGATACTGGGCAATAAAACCTGGGCTATAATTTGTTGAGTTAAAATCAGACTCAGGAATCTATGGCACAGTCTTGACCATAAAAACACTTCTTATTTCCGAATAACGTTTAGATGTTTCAAAAAATGTTTTCTCCCCTTTTAAAAAAAACCATTAACAATGGAAATTTCCAGAAAATGCTGATATTTATATTTTTACTCATTGTGCAAAGTTTTGTGTTTATTAAAGTTAATTATACTTTTTCTTCCTTCTTTCTCTTATATTAAGTAAAATTATGTAATTTACCTGAGTTCATTCACTATCGCAGTTCTCTTCACAGCCGGCGTTCCATAATTTATACAAGTCAGAAGAGATATCGTAAAAGCAAACTGCAAAAAGATTCTGTATTACATTTCAGCAAACATGTTTCACGTGACATTTTATACCATATTACATATAGGGTGTCCCACTCGAAAGAGGCCCCTGGAAAGTACGATAAAAATCTTATAACAGAAGGAAATGCAAACAAATTTTTACATAACACGCTTTTATGTTTGAGAAATGCAAGTGAATTATAAGAAGTGCTGGAAGTGACCTCTTCTAACCTGTATATACAGTTTAACACGGTGTTACATTTTCATATATGTTGCTCTCAGATTACACATGGTAGAGTGATGAAGCATGGTTCCACTTGTCAGGATACGGTAACTAACAAAACACACATTTATTTAGTAGTGACAACCAGCATGCAGTCGTCGAGGAACCCTTTCATTCACAGAACATGGGTGTGTTTTGTGCATTACTAACAGCGATGTACCATCGGGCCAATTATTTTACATTATTGTCACCAGTGAAGTGTAGCAGGCAATTTCCATGAATGTGTGAACCAGTTGGATGATGAGGAGCTGATACTTGCTTACCAGGAAGCTGAGGCAACTTGCCACACATCTGTAGCGAATATGAACGCGATGGAATAACTTTTCCCACTTTTCCAGACTTGCTCTATGGGGTCGTCTTAAAGGTAAGGAGTAAAAGCACAAACCACGCACATTGACAATTTGCGTGAGAACGTCCGTCGTAAAATCCAAGGAGTGACGCCCAATACTCTGGCAGCAACTTACGCGAACATACAGCGCCATGTTTAACTGGATGTACAAATAAGGAGAGATCACTTCCAGCACTTCTCCTAATGCAGTTTAATTTTTCAAACATAAAGGTTTCCTTTTATTATAAGATTTTTATCACACTTTTCTCGGGGATATTTCGAGTGGTATATTTAATATTCCCAAATGATACTACTCTTCTCAAAAGTGAAATTGCAACATCAAGAAAGAATTCGCGTAGCGTCATGCGAATTGCAGGAGTGAGGTGGATATGCAAATGATAGAAGTTGCGCATGCATTGGATCACGTCACGTGGTATGCATATGCGGGATATAAAGGTCAGCCACTTCCCCTTCTCATAAACAGTATCTGAGGGTTTACGGAGCATTGGGGATTTTAGAAGAAGCATAGAAAATGCCTCTGAGACGTCAGCGAGGTCAGTGCCATCAGTTAACGACCGCAGAACGTGACCGTATTATCGAACTTCATGAACTAGGTTTGTCGCTGCACGCAATAGTCACTCGTGTTGGGCACAACGTGAGTACAAATAAAGTTGTGTCAGACGATGGTTCAGGAAGGTGTACCTGCACATCGAAGAGGAAGTGGTGCGCACAGGTTGCCCGTCAGATTAGCATATTCGGCTGTCAACTATTGGAGGCAATAGTTACAATAAATAGTTACCCTTTCTCCGCATCACTTGACCGGTTGAAGCCGGTTGCCTCCAGGAGCAAGTAGATCTGTGTTCACCCAAACTATACGCAACAGATTGTATGAAGTGCACTTGCATTCACCGGTACCAGCCACAGGAGTACCATTGACTGCTGCACACAAGACTAGACGCCTGGTGTGGTGTCAGCTTCATAGTACGTAGACCATCGAATGACATCGGGTTTTGTTCACGGATGAATCTCGTTTCTGTCTGTGGAGGAAAGATCGCCGTCGACGGATATGGCGGCTACCCGGAGAACGCTACAAAACAACCCATTTCGCCGAGCGTCGCACCGGTCCTGCACCGGGCATTATGGTTTGTGTGGCATAATGTTTGATCACAAGATGCCCCTGGTACGCATTAACGACAGTTTGACAGCGGACCGCTACTTCACGCAAGTTGTGGAGCCTGTTGTTCTGCCCTGGTTGCAGGGTGCACCAACACAGTATTCCATCAAGACAATGCCAAGTCGCATGTCACACTTCGTACTCTTAGCAGCCTAACCGGATTTGACATCCTACCCTGCCTGGCAGCCTCTCCAGATCTGAATCCCATCGAACACCTGTGAGATGTAATTGAACGTGATATTAACCGAGGACCACGGCCGCCAATCCTGAATTATATGGGTATAGCAGTGGATGTGGCTTGGCAAAGGCTACCTCAGGCAACCATCAATAAACTTACTGATAGCATGCCTTCCCGGATTGTGGCCTGTACCACTACCCGAGATGGGCACATTAGAACTGAATAAATTGGTTTATAATGATTTTATGTGTCTTATTTTTTTAATCGTTTGCGTACCCATCTCACAACTCTCGATTCTGTAATTTGCATGGCGCTACGAGCATTCTTTCTTGGTGTTGCAATTTCACTTTTGAGGAGTGTATAAAATTATATAAAGAAAGAAATATAAAAGGAAAAATGGTAGTTTTTACTGCATTTTCTTACAGTATTCCTAATTTAATGCTCTTCCACTCGCGATATAAACTATATTTTATTTATTTAAATGATATTCGTAAGTCAACAGGTTGTTTCTAAACACCTAAAACACCTTTTCAAAATATCTAAAATATTAGTAGTTCCTTCATAAGCAGTGGAAGAAACATTAAATAGAAATAGACTCTTTTTTGCTTCCTTGTACGAGATTAAGGAAGTAATGTAATCCCGAAAAATTTCGGATATTATAGTTCAATGAATATATCCATTTCAACTGCTCTCATAACCATTTGAACTATATTTTTGCGAGACATCGGTACTTACGAACAGAATAAAGGACTGTTTGCTAAAAATGATCAGGAAAAGGATTCAGAAGAGAATTTTTTTCTCTTGACATCTGTACATAAGTACGTACGTAGGTATGTGTATATCTCGCATATCTCAAGAAAGGATTAGTCGTGGAACGTTGTAATTTTGTATATAATGCCGCTATAACATGTAGTTGTGCACCTCTCGTTTTCATTGCAATCCTCTGCATCGAGTGTCTAAAATTAAAGAACCCTAGTTCAAAGCTGTCTAGAAGCGAAACCAGTGATAAAAAAAAATGTGACATTTTGTGGCGGACTTAATGAAAGGATGAGAATGTCTTTCTGTGAAAAAAACTTAATTACAAATAACCAGAGGACGTTTTACGTTACAATCTGTAGCAAAAATGTAAATCTTTGCGGACGTCATGCAGCAACTACAAAACCTAGAAACATTCACGAAGACTTTGTTTTCAGTGTGCTTGTTGCTCACAATGACGATATGTTTACGAGATCGCGCTTTGCTAGTAAAATCGTTTTGCCAAATTAGCCGGCACTTTCGTAATGTGTGGCCTTCCCGATCCCCAGACCTCAATTTATGCGATTTTTGACTTTGGGGACATTTGAACATCTGGTAAGTCGTGTTAATCCAAGAACTTTACCTAATCTTAAAGCAAGCATTTCGCATCACGTGCTGAACATTTCTCAGCATACAGTTCTGTCAACTGTAGAATACGCCATCTTACAATTTCAAATGGTTGCTGTAAATGATGGCCATCATGTGGAATATCTTTTTTTTTGTAACAAAATTTGTAAAACTATTGTAAAGATATGGCTAAATGTATTATTAATTAATATAATGTCCTCTGGTGACGCTTTTTGTAACTATTTCTTTTCATTGAAAGACATCTTCATCCTTTCATCAAGTCCGTCACAAAATTTCACAATTTTCTGATCACTGGTTTCGCTTGTAGGCAGCTTTGAAATAAAGTTCTTTAATTATAGACACCCTGTATATTCCTACTCAATTACTTGGTTAGGTGAGCTTAGTTTTTTTATTCTTACATGTTGGAAAATTGTCCATTTTTTGCTTTAAAAGTGATCGAATTATGTGGTTTTTATGCTTCCGTTAAGGTTTTTATGCCTTTAGTTAATCTGCATGTAATAGTTGTAGAATTATCAATAATTTAAAAGTTTAAGCGGCGAGTTAAGCTTAAAGAACTGTCATTTGTTTACATTTGAAACTCAGAAGAATAGTGAATTAAGTCAGTTACTGCATCTTCCATATCTTTTTGACGAGTGGGACCAAAAGTAAACTCTCAGTTTTGTGAAGAAAAAAAAATCTGCCTTCTTGCACGTTGGTCGAAGACTTGTTTTTGCGTAAACTCTAATTTTAATTGTAAATTTTTAAAATTTTTAAAATTTTTTTAACTTCGGTGTAATTTTTTAACTTTGTTTTTTTAACTTTGGCGTAATTCTGTAATTTACAATTTTTAATGAAGATATTTTGAATTTTTATGTATTTTTTATTTTGCTCCACCGGGAAGTGAGAACTGAATTCGTTGAATGAGAAATATATCTCGAAAGAAATTCGAGGAAATATGTTTCAATGAAATGCAGGAAAAAATGTGTGCAATTTAATAGGCCACAAAAGGAAGTCATGGGGATTCATGTGAAAATCATCAGAGTTTTATCATTTTTATTAATGTAATGGTTATATTTCAGAATGAAATAGATTAAAAAATTCTATACATCTTCCATGTAGCATTAAAAACGTGCTCTAAACAAGAGGTAAAACTAGTGTTTATTTCATAATTACAGATTTCATTTAAATCTTATATAACTGTTTAAATGATCTTCAGGATGGTAAGTATTAATGTAGTAATTGGCAGTATAAGATATTCATATTTTTCACACGATGTCATTATCCCAGAGCATTGTGTACAAAGACATTAAATTACCCTTAGTTTCTAAAATTACGTTAAACAAAAGGCACAAAAATTTATTCAATTGGAGAGTTATCAATCTTTTCATGGGCTTCCTTATAAAGGTTCTGAAACTTACCGTTCTCAAAATATGGCTGCCATTCTTTTCAAATATTCTGAACAGCTGTTTAGTAATTACGATCGTCAGCTCCAGAATCGGAATATAGGATATTAAACACAATTTTCTAGTAAACGAGAATTAGAATAAAAAGTTCAACATGCAACGAAAAAGGAAGTTAGTCTACTTATACAGCATCTTTCCCCAGGAAATTATTTGAAATAGACATTATCTCCGAGAAATCCCTTCAAGCACCCTCTTGCAACTTTATAAAGATAATTACTTTAAGGCCTTCAAAACTTAGTTACATGAATGATTTCCAATTAAATTCTGTCAATCATTTAATTTATAGGGATCCCGAGAACCAATCAGACGCTCAAACAGCGAAACAGTTCAAATATGTGTAGTTATCGCAGTGGTGCAGTTTTGGGATAGCGTAAAGATATTTAGCTTGCACTAAGCAGACACACGATCAAACTCCAAATTTATTTATCAGTTTGAACAACACAGGCAACTCAGGCGTCGCAATTCTCATCTGTGCTAAATAGTAAGCAGCAAAGAAGGCCGAGAAGCAAAAAGCCATTAAAGTTTCATGATTTGTATGCAGATTTCAGTTTATCACTTGAAGGAATTTTAAGCTAAGTAGTTATGTTTCACGAGTTTAAGAATTAAACTCTGATAAATTAAAGGTACAAAACATGAAATTTAAAATTTAAAAAGAGATATTCAAAACAGAAAAGCCGAATGATTAAAAAAAATTAGCGTGGTTGTAAATATTTAAATCCTTATTTGAAGAAGAAAAGAAACTATTCAAGACACAGCTGTGTATTTTTTTCGATGGATCGTTTGCCAGTGAGTCTTAAAACATACATTTTTCTCTAAAAGCAATTACTTTTATTTTTCAGAGCAGGAAATCGACTTGTTGAAAACAATAAGCACTTTCGCCAGGTGTTTAATGAACATTTAAATCAAAAAAATTCCTGTAAAAATCTAACAATTCACATTTAAAGTCTTAAAATATTTTAAAATTTTTTAAATGTAAATAGAATCCTTATTTTAATACAAAAAATAAGCTTTTAGAAAACGTTTATTGTGCTAGTTTTAATTTATATATTTTTAGTCCAAAGGGGCAGTTTGCCCAGAAAGACTATTGATTTCGTTTTGGCATTTTGCGTTGATTCACTGCAAGCGTTGTTTCACTTTTCAAATTGTTGACACCAAATATTATCGCCCTGTATTATAATTAAATAATTAAATAATGAAGAATCTGCATAAATGTATATACGTTTCTCGCACTGTGATAAAAACAATAGTAGTTAGAGCCATCAAATTTTGAATATTGAACGTTTCCACCCGAATGTGGGCATCTGGAAGACCAAATTTGAAATCTGGAATTTGTTTTATTATCGATTTTATATTTTGCAAAACTTTAACGAATTTTTTATTAACAAACTCAAGGATTTCAAAGCAATAGCAACATTGTACAGAAAAAAACATTTAGTAACATTTAGTAACAATTTAGTAAGTGTTTGCTAATTATCTTTCTTGAAAGAGTTTGAACAAAACTGTATTGTTTCTTTTTAGCAGTTTTAAAACTTAATGTTTTGATGTTATTGGATTGTTTTATTATGATAATAAATTTCTATATTTTCTGTAATATAAAAACATTAAATTTATGTATCTTTAGTTACTTTTAATATATTTTATGATATATTTTTAGCGGCATACGATATTGCTACGACAATTTTGTCAGCACACATAATTCAATTACCATGTTGAAATGTGACATCGTATTTCCCAAGTGATGCTTCGCAGACTGTCTAATTGAATAACGCGAAGCACTTAATAGAAAATTCTGAGAGTTTCTGCTCTCACAATCTTTATTTAGAAATCCTTCAAATAATTCTAACTCCTACGAGAGCCAAATGATAAACACTTTTATTTGAACATTTTCAGTTATAAACGAGAAACAATAACAAGACTTACAGTAGTAGTAATTAAAAACACTGGTTAACTTGTAAGACACATAACTATTAATTAATTGCACGGTAGATGTAAAACTTTAATTTCTTTGTTGTACAATCATCAATGAAGACTTTTTCATTAATTTACATACCAGGAAATGTGATATGAGTTTTTAAAAACTTTCTTTCAACGTCGTTTTATTTTTGGGGGCTACGAGAAATTAAAAAGATTGATTTAATGATGTTGGACAAAAGGTTTATAACCTATCAGAATAAAAAAGAAATTATCGAGGTTTTCATTGCGATAAATTATTTTGAATCAAATGACAGTTTCAAGAAGTTTTGTACAAATACCATCTGTTAACAATGACAAAGGTGTGGAATAAAATTCTATATAGATGAAATTTTTTTTATTCCATTAAAAAGTTTTCAAAATGAAATTTTACCATTTTTATGAATAAAATCAAATTAAAATAAAAACAAATGTTTATCAAATTATTTCCTAGCATTATTTGAGTGCGACTGGTTACAAGAGATTACAATAAGAAGAGGTTTTATAAGGCTAATCGATAAGTCTTAAGGTTAACATGCCTGTAAAAAATAAATGTTTAAAATTACTCTTACTAACGCTACGGCAGTCCCGCCGTTTTGTTCCCGTCGCCATCTGTTAACAGCAATAGGAAGTGTGGCAAATGTCCTTGAAGTTGGTAAATAACCTTTAGGATCGAACGTGGTCTCTTGTTCAGAAGTCAAACATCATACTGTTATGTATTACATATTTCAGTTGGGGATTAAAATGTTTTAATTGTAATGATTTAACTTATTTCTGCTTCAGACTTAAAGATTAATTTGTTTTTATTTTGTAGTTGAACTTAAGTTTCTTTGCCTTGTTGAAAAGTAATTGTTGTCATTTAATTTTGTTTTACTTAAAAGTTAATTGGTAAAATCTTTTTTGTATTTAGTATTCTTTCGTCAGTTTAACAGCTGGCTCTGGTACAAGTAATGAGTAAATTCTGCCATTGTCACCACTGCTTAGGTTTAACTTTTTATGTGTTTTGTAAAGTCAGAGGTTACACAAGTTGGTGTTTAAAGTTTTAATTAAGTTTTTAATGTGCCCCCTTTTCTGCTAAATTTGGGATCCATATTTTCTGACTATGGTGATCGTTTTGGTGTTGTGGAAAACATAAAATTTTCATACTTGATTATTATATTTTAATTGAAGTACTTTTCTCCATTGAAGTATTAATTAGCATTTAAAGAACAAATCTTTTAATTCTTTCGAAAACTTTTTCCGTTGCCTTGTGGGGAATCAAGATTTATGACCTTGTTTTCGATTTCTTCACCCGCCAGACAGTGGTCTGGGAAGCATCTGTCATCATTGGAAACTTCTGCACCCTGCTGGAGCGGGTAATTTCAACGTTACTAACCTTACGCCAAGGTCGGGGCGATTTCCATACTTGCAGGCTTTTTCTGTGCTGGAGTGAGACCCCTCGACGAGGCTAGTTCCGATGACAGGTGGTTGACCTTGGTGGATCAGCGATTATTCGCCAATTTCTAGAGTTCGAACTACATTGGCTTCACCTTCCTGTTTGCTTTTCCCCCTGGGGTTGCCGGGCAGTTGGCCTGTCTCGTACCATCTGAAATCGCCAAACGAGCATTTGGCGAAAGGAAGAAAAAGGCTTGGAGCGAGCTACGAGAGGGAGAGACGGAGACAGAGAGAGAGAGACGTGGCAGTCGACGAGGAAAAACACTATCTGAAGTTATTACGAGAGAAGCTGTCAGCGTTATGACAGAACGAACGATGTCGGAAGAGATGGATGAGAGAAGGCACCTATGGAGGGCGGCGCAAATGTCAAAACATCTTCTTTACTAATTTCTTTCTTTTTCTCTCCTTATAGAAAACAAGTGAAAAGGCTAAACTAGAAAATTTTGTTGACGTCTACTGCCATGATTCTGTATCCACGTATCGGCATGTACCCTTACCATTGTCAAATTCGGTATGAAAAATTTTGATTTATTCTGTTTCCTCACCACCACCACCTATGTAAAAATTTGTATTAAGTCAGTTATCTCTTAATAAATCCTATATTTAATTTTAACTTCTCTTGAATTGTTTTCACTTTTTAATTTAGAACACTGGACCCAATAGAATTTTAAGTACCACAACGCATTAATTTAATTATTCTGTTGGAGTCATTTTGTCACTATTTACTGTTTATCTGAAACCAGTTTTTACTGTATATTTGTTGTTATCATATATGTCACAGACTTTTACACCCATACAATATTTGTCTTATTCATGTGATTTAGAATGGTTATACAAATTTTGACTTTCATTTGATATTGAACTTAAAACTTAAACTCTTAAAAAAAAATTCCAGCAATATCGTACCCCACTGAAAAAAAGCGCTTGTGTAATCGTCTCCATTATGTTGATCTGTTTTCGGTGTGAATGTCTGACTGGTTCTTGGGATCTCGTATCATACCTTTTCTTCTGGTCTCAACTACTAAGAGTTATTACCAGTCTACTGAAAATTAACACCATATTGATATTTGCTTGATTTAAAAATAAAAGATGTTTATTTGTACATCAGCGCACGAGGCGAAAATGCAGTTATGAAAGTTCATGAGATAATTAAAGTCCAGTTGTAGTAGTAATAAGTCGTGAATCTATGTGTTGGCGCGACGTCGGTCAG
>KK113013.1:143119-184344 GCA_000611955.2 Stegodyphus mimosarum | reverse complement strand
AGGCTTGAGAGGGCACCTGATTGGTTGAGGTCGAAGATAGCTAAATTCAGTAAAAGTTTTTAATTAAGCTAACATTTAAGTTTTTATGAGTAAATTTTTTTGTATTTTCCTTTAGTCCATAGTCCATATCAATGAGGAAAAATACGGAGAGCACTATATACACGCAATTTTAAAAATGAAAAACTTGAACTTGTAGGAGTGGCTTGGCGGATCCAGTGAGGTGAACACTTGGAGTCCGGGGCACAGTTACACAAAATAGACTAAGTTCAGTGAGGTAACGTCTTGATTAAACAGTAATTATGTACAGTCTACAAGTTGAATGCATATAAGATGAAGATGAAGATAATACAAAAAACTAATGAAGTTGCATTTAGCGAATTCTGGGATTAAATTAGAATTCTAAGTCAGTACTTGTAAAATAGTTGAGGGCAGCGATGCCTACCTCAAGTTTGCTCATCATTGATTTAGCAGTTTTAAATTTTTATAAAAATTCTTTAGCTTTATTTAGGTGTGTTTTTATCCATGAGGAAATAGACGTTTATATTTTAATTTTTGGAGTTCTGCTTATTCAAAGTCCTTTCCCGTTCATTCGATTCATTAGTAAGAGTGGGAAATTCAGTTGCTTTAAAATGGAATTTATTATTCAAACATTAATCGGTTCGGCTTCTTTTTTGGCTTTTGCCTCGCCGATGGCTTTTTGGATATTATTTGTGCGCTTAAAACAACCTTTATAAATTGAAACATGACTTTCCCCACAAAGGGCACAGCATGCTGGTTTATTATCCTTTTTCCTTTGAGTGCAGGTATAGGTTTCATGAGGTTTTGCACATTTCATGCACCTCGCAGTGTAATGACATAGCTCCCGTGTATGCCCATAACGTTGGCATTTGTGGCACTGCGCGGGGCCCTTTTCTGATTTGTAAGATACGACTGCAATATCTAAGCCTATGAGTTTTTCAACATCGTAAACTTTTTTACCTTCTACGTTTCTCTTCCATTCTACTTGAAATAGCGGCAATTTCATTATGTTTCTGTCCCTTACAATTGTAAGTTGACGCACTTTTAGGACTGGTATTCCTTTATCAGCGAGTTCTTGTTAAATTATTTCAATATTTAAATTCTTTGGGAGTTTTTTAACAACCGCTTTAATTGGTTTTTGATTGTTAGCTTTAAAACTGTGGAATTGTATTCCACGTTGTTAAAGTAGCTTGATTATAAACTTGTAATGGTCGGGGTTATAGACCAGAATAGTTAATGTGTCTCCATTCATATTACCCTTGTATTGAGTGATACCTATTATTTTCAGTTTTTTCTTTCAGTGCATCCCAATTCCCATTGAAATCATCGAGTACGATTGGGGAAACGTGAGGCTTACGAGTTTGAGGAATCTGTGGTTGAATAGTCTCTTCCTCCATTTGATCATCGTCTTAAATTCGAAAATTTTGTCCGCTGAACCGATTCAATTTGTTCATCATCTTCTAAAGGACGTTTAACCGAGTTCCGAGGGAAGGTAAAACGTTCACTGTCGGTGATATTGCGTTTTAAAATCTTTTTAGATGATTTAGGTGTTGCGGGAACATTTTTATCGACTTGGGTTTCCAAACGTGTTTCATTTGCTGTTTGTTCCGGGCTCGATTTTTTTTGTTAAGTTCCTTAATCAGGATCCGTAGATTATCAATTTCACTCTGAAATTCCTTCTCCTTGCGATTGAATACAATTTTCTTTCTTTCATCGTCGCAATTTCTGCTATCACGATTAACAGCATTTTGCCTGAGCTTAAGATCAAAGATTTTATTTTCATGTGCCGCAATTGTCGGTAAAAATACCGTAGATAAATTAGGCTCATTCTCATCCATGACGGGAATCGTTTTTAAACCAACCAACCGTTAGATGGCATAATTAACAGTATACTCACCAGAACTCAAGATGAACTGATCCATAACAGCAAAAACTCTCAAAAAGAGAAGAGCAAGTAAAATTCACGTCTAGTCCCTATGGGCTGATTGAATGGTTCTCGGGACGGCTAGGCATTCTCCTCTTATTTCACGATATAAGCATTTTAAATTTGATACGAGGAGAAATGACTGGTCATTGCGATTGAGACTGTGTTGTGTGCATGGCTGTAAGCCCTATGCAACTGGTGTAATTGATCGCTGACTTGGTGTACTGCGGTCCTGGTACTAGTGCGTGCTTAGGGGGTCTCTTTTTCTGCTTTATGACGTTTGGCTCTGTGGCGCGTGTGATTCACTCGTCATTTGCGCCAGGTGTGGGGGGAGGGACATTTTTATCACGGACGTGGACGTGATAAAACGTGATAAAATGATCGACGTTTTCTCGCTTATTTAGTCGTTGCTTGTGCCGCTATTTATTTCACATAGATGGGAAGTGTGGCGCTATGCAGATCTACTGTCCTTGATGCTGTACTGTCCCCACCATAAATAATCGTGGGGTTCGAATTTGGGTGTGTTGCTAGAAGTCAAATAGCATATTACCGTTGAAAACGTGCCAGTTCGCCTGAAAATCCTTTCCGATTTTTAGATTTTTTTTCTAGTGCCAGCGTCTCATTAAACCTTGGGTCCGCTACATTTTTTTCCCGTTTTCTAAAAATGGCTGCCTTAATTTTAACAGTGGCATAGGAAGGTATGCATCACCACAAACTACAGTCCACGCGTTCATAAAATTGGCGATGTTATGCCTTTTTTGGACAAAAACTCAATCACCGGACGATGTTTGTAATTTTGAATAGTAAGCAGACTTCACTGGCTAATAAGAATTAACAGTTTTTCAAAAATGAAATAATAAAACTGCTCTTCGTAATTTCCTTTTTATATTTCCAAAGGATAGCGCAATAATTTCTTCACGTACCGTTTCTCACAAATATTAAATCATATTTATGCTTATAATTTTCGAAAAATATCAAAGAAAATAGTACTACATGAAGGTCATGGTTCAAGGCAAAACCCTCACCTGATTTTTCCTCACGAAAAGCATCTCTTACAATTTTACTTTGTTATTAACTTTACAGTATATATAAAAAGGCAGCTTTATATTTTGTGTTAATGATTGTATATATTTAAAAACCACTTCAATATATAAATATAAGCAAATGAGAAATTGTAACAAATCTAAAAGAATAAATTTTAGGATACCAAGACAGTCGTCGCCTAAAGGAAAAACCCTTGGTAAATACTTGAAAATAATATTTAATTATATGACATAAAGAATTGCTTTATTTATATAGCTAGCCTAAATATCAAATTGCTCAGAATTTACATGAAAAGTATAGAATTTAAAGATGCATACGTGTATGTATAAATGACAACATAAGTAGTATTTTTAAAAATATTTGATCAGTTGTAATTTCATTGAGTTAATTATGTTCAGTAATAAGTAATATGAAATACATTCTTTCAGCAACAGCATTTTCCCCAGTGCAGATGACAAAATTTTAAAAAGGTGTTTGTTTAATTAATATGGCAAAGTACTCTAGGACTTACAGGAGGGATGACTCTGCGCAGAATTTTTTGAGGAAAACTAGCTTGTATTTATATTATAATCCTTTGAGGCGCGGTGTGTCCTGTCTGAGCACACCTAAAATATTCCCTCTACACGCAGAAAACTGAATGAAAAAAGGATTTATAGGTTACTATAGGTTACTCTGAAACTTCTTTATTTATGCTAGCTGGCAGCACAACACAAACCAGTCCATATATGTTTTAGCCACATTACACACCCTCATTTCTCAAAGAAACCTTCCAAATTTTTTTAGGTATAAAAAGAATTGCTTGAAAAGGAATTTCAGTGTAATTTTCTTGGCTGTATGCTAATCCCCTTATTCTATATTAGTTTTAAATTTTTAAATTGAAATCTTGCCCGGATCAACAACTATATCTTTGTTTCATTGCAATTCTCCGGTGAGTTCATTCACAATAGAAAGGTGGGTCCACGTCTATGTTTCATTTCCTGTTTTTATTTTGCTTTTTTTGGGGGGGGAGGAAGAGGATGCTTGGTTATCAGCTAAGAAATTGTTGGGGTGTTTTAGTGAAGGTCGGGGGGGTAATTTTATAAGTTAGCTCTTTTTTTTTTTCAATAGGGCAGTTCTCTTTTTTTTTTTCTTTCGCTCTTCGTTAGAAGAAAAGAGAAAACCAAAGCAAAGCCCATTTAGTCAGCCTCTGTTTCCCGGAATTAAAATCCGAGTGTCTATATAGGTTTTGTGAGCTGAGCTCGCCCACTTATGGGCACAAAATGACATGACTGAAATGGTCTTTATTCTGTAATGTAAGTGGTACATAACCACTAGAAAACGAAAGTTGTGTAAGATCGAGGTGAGCGAAAAAATTACAAGAGTCAATTTTAGAAACAATGTGTATTTATTATGGAAAATTTATAAGAATGCAATAATAAGAAGAAAAAGCTTCGTAAGGAATATTTATAGAAATATTTGGAATTTTCAATTCTTCGATGTTTTTTATTTGAGTTCCTATGTTTTTGTTAAGCGCTAGGCATTCCACTAGAAATGCGGAACATTTTAAAAGCGATTTGGTTCTAATTCTCATATATATAAAAACAGTTCTAAATTGTCTCCTAATTTTCTATGTTACTATAAGTTTATGCATCCTATGTAATGTCTATTTTAGTTTGAACTCCACGCAATGCTAATATCTTCAGTTCTTGCTTCTTCGTTCTTAGAAACAAGGGTAATGTACGTTCTTAAAAATAAGGATGAATATCTGAAGATGTCTGAAGATATGGAAGATGAAGTTTTGCTTCAGTATGTTATTTTTTAAAGTTTTTTAATCAATTCTTATTTTAAGAGGCGGAATTTTATGTGACAGCTGAGTTTGAAGAAAGAACTGATTTGAAGAAAAGTGGAAGAGAAGAGTCCAAAAATTTTGATTACATCTGAATCTTTAATCTGATTGATTATATTATATATACATTGCAGGATTACGTAAGATCTTACGAAGCGGATTTATTTTGAAATGACGCAGCTTAGAATATTACGTTACACATAATTACTATTTTTAGGACAGAAAAGGGAAGTACTCAAATTAAAGTGAAGAATAAAATGTATTATTGTAATTAAAATTAGAAGTTTCTTTTACATATTTTTATTTTAAATACATAGGCACAATAATAAGAAAAAATTAATTTAAAATCAAATTTTCTTACCAGCGTCACTATTATAATTGGGGTAACCAGAAGCAAACGCATATTCGTTGTCGGTCCAACCAAGCATCTGAAGCAGATATATTTTTTAGTCAACAGAAACATATCGAAGAGCTAAAATAAAAGTCTGATCGAATGCATTTGTATATCGTACCTGTAATCGTAACCGTAGTCATAAATGACAGTGAAACAGCCACCCACCATACCAAGCGGTGCAGCTGTAATATATTTAATGGATTAAAATAAAATAAAATAGTGTAAAAATGAAATAATTACAAGATTTAGTTTAGGATAATACTAATAAATTTATAAAGAATGAAGTTATTATTAGAATTCGGTTAAATGCGTAAAATATTAAAATGATTATTAAACTTAAAATGAGAATTAACATGTCTTCAAATTAAACAATTTAATTAACATTTAGTAATTAGTTTCAATCAACAAAAAGGGCTAAAAAAAGAGGCTTAAGATACTGAAAGCCGTTCCAGTTTTCTTAAAAAAAAAATCGAAATCAAAACTTAGTTTTAGATAGTTGTCGAGCTTTTCTGAAAATGGCATAAATATGATAACTGCAACATGAAATTGAAGTGAATAAATTAATAAAAGATACTGAAAAGATATATAAAAGATAATTAAATTTTATAATTAGAAATATAAAAATTTTTGCTATTGGATGACTACTAATAAAAATAATTTTTCAAAATTTTATATGAAGTAATACGCTTATATAAGGTCTGTCTCGAAAGTAATGCGCCTCACTTTTTTTTGCCGCGACTATCTGTCGCACAGCGTTGCCGCTTGCACGGAGGGGTAGATGGAGGCGTGGGAACACAGCGCGACCAGCGCCAGTCGGCTCCGAGCTCCTGGAGAGCCACAGTGCCTGTTTCAGTGAACCCTTGTATGAATGTTTCGGTCGAAATCAAGATGGAAAAAACTCTCGAGCAGCGATACGCAAAGGTTTGTTTCAAACTCGGGAAAACGCCGTCGGAGACTTTTGCGTTGCTTCACTCCTGATTTGTCCCCGCCCGACTTCTTTTTGTTCACGAAGATTAAAAAATCCCTCAAATACAACATTTCAGGTCCCCGGATAATATCAAGGCGGTTACGACGAGGTTACTAAAGGACATCCCTGTGACGGACTTCCAGGACGTATATAAAGTATGGAAATCGCGTTGCAACAAGTGTGTTAAAGGAGGAGGGATTTATTTCGAAGAATATTGAGTAACTGTACGAATCGGTTCAATAAATATATTTAAAAAATCGGCCCATTTCTTTCGGGACAGGCCTTGTCCATAAACGGCTTCCTACTGATATAAAAGTAATTATGCCAATTAATTGAGTATACCCCATCCGATCATGATGTAACAGGTATATCGGGGTCCAAAAGATCCATTTATCAAAGCAGAAAAGATAGCATGTGCTTCAACAAGAAGCCATGTACCCACCGCTGAGTAGAAAAGATGAATCATAACAGATAAGACTCGGCATATTTCCTAGAAGAAAGAAAAAATTATAAAACCAAGATTCTGTACCTTAATCACCATAAACAAGTACGACAGAATATCTATAATCATTAAGATAGAATAACACGCCGAACAAGTATTAATTTTGAAGTCAAACAACAAAAATCAGGTTATATTTGCAAATTTTCACAGGACTAGTTTCGATGGTTTTACCGAACCAAAATCCTCAGCTGCCAAAGCGTAAATGAACGAGATAATATAAGAATAGCTGAACAGGTGTTAAGCTATTCTTATCTTATCTAATCACTATATCTTATCTCGTTCATTTGCGCTTTCGGTGGCTGAGGATGATAGTTCGATAAAACCATCGAAACTAGCCCTGTGAAAATTTGCTAATATAAGCTGATTTTTGCTGTTTGACTTCAAAATTAATCTATAATCATATTAAAAAATCTGATGTGGGCACCATATGGCTTCCTTTTACGACCTATTAAATATTCCTTTTAGAAGAACAATAAGCTGACATTAAATACTGTTAGATATTTACAACAATAAACTGGTATTAAATATTATTAGATATTTATTGTCAGACTTAATTAGATATCGTTATTTATCAAAAATTACTTTTTTAAAATTTGTGTTTGCCAAAACAAGAATATTTACGTCACATAAAACACTTATGTAACAGGAAATATGTAATTATGACCAACGGTTGAAAAACTAAAGGCCTGGGTATGGACCTTTAGGCAGGGTAAGGGGTGGGTGTACACACACACACAAACTCACCCACCCCCTTACCCCTTACTCACCCCCTTACACACACACACACACACATATATATATATGTGTGTGTGTGTGTATGTATATATGCACTCAGGAACATTGAAAATAGCGTATAATCCTGAAACTTTCCAAATAGCTTCAATGAGATCTGATAATCTGAAACAAAGTTTGGTGATAATGTGCATGACCACACACTCTGCAGTGGCGCTGCAATCAGGAAGTGGCCCTATATAAACCGGTGCATAGAAACTGTACACTGTGAGGATTTGGGCTACAGCTAACAAAACAGAAAGAGGGAAAATCAATGTACTACAAAATAAAATACTCTATTCTATAGTAAATGCTCCATGGTACGTCAGAAATTCTTAAATTCATGCACATTTACAAATCAAGCTTGCACATGATCAGATACTCATCAACGCACACAATTTCTTCTAAAGTATCGGAAATTCTTCTTACAGTACAAAACAGGAATTAATTAACAATGACCCAACAATAGGAAGCCACACACAATACATCACAGTGCTTCCTGGTGGTGAAATGCATACATATGTACACTGTGCGTACCTGAAATGTATACATATAACCATAAATGTATATATATGTACACATTTCGTAACCTGAAACGTATACATATGTATGCATTTCAGGTTTTTTCTTTAGCGCATTTGTGTATCACCTGACAAAGCAGGATAAGGGGCCTGGCAAAGCAGGAAAGGACTTTATTTAAACTTTTACAAATTCTTTTTATTTTTCATTTTTAATCTATTAATGTGCACCGTGTAAATTCTGAAATAAGTGACTGGGCGTTGTGTTTTCGACCAAAGCAGATGCTAGAGATTTGATGCGAAATTACGAAAACTTTCACAGGAACTAATCAGGAATTTGCGTAAAAGACCGTTGCTCATTCGTTAGAAAACATCATGTGACCAAAATATACTCTCAAAATTAACTTAGCAATATATTTTAATGCGATAGAATTTATAAAATGGAAATTAAGAATGATACGATCTGAGAAAAGATGTGTTACACTGAATGAACATTGCTTACATATGAACTGTAATAACTTGCATGAATGACTTTGTCACCTATGTATTCCCGCCCACAAGTGAACGGTGCAATTGCGCCTGAAGTTTTAAAGCTAAAGTGATTAGCCTTCGGGAAAATAAGTATTTCATAGCAAAAACTCTCTGTAGTTGAAACTAGCTTGCAAAATGATGATCTACGAGATTCATAGATGGCCTGACAGTTTGAGAGGGGCCTGATGATCGGCCTTAAGTTGGTCGACGCGCCGTGTTCCTCGTCAGGCCGAACGTTCGGGGTGCACCATCAAAGCACGTTGAGAACAGTGGACACTAGAAGGTACCCATGTGCAGAGAATCGGGTCTAGAAGGACAGGAAAATGATGAGGCGAGAGGTTTGAAGGATTTTGCGGCAGACATTTGTGGATCCCAGTGACCCGTTCCACAATACAGTTAGATATAGAAGTACCAATTGTTGCATAAACCATTTCCAAACACCTTGCGGAAGCGATTTGCAATCCAAACGCTCTTTTTGTGTACTGCCTTTAAAACCGAAGCATCAGCTACTCCGTCTACAGTGGTGCCAAGCCAGAGAGACGTGGAATGCAAAACGAGGTTGCAGAGACATTAGGTAATTTTTGAAGGTAGGAGAGAGAAAATGAGCAACGTCTTCGCCGGGAATCGAATCACGGACCTCTCGGTTACTCGTCGAGCGTTCTGATCACTACACCACGAAGGCATGCAAAGAAGGCAGGAGAAATACCTTATAAGATGTTTAGTGATGAATCTCGATTCGTTTCGAGGACAGATGATAACCGCGTGCGGATGCGAAGGTGTCCTGTAAGCGGTACAATTCCACCAACAATGTCGCGCTACATTTTGCCCGCACAGCAGGCGTAATGGTCTGGAGCCCATAGCCTCTGATAGCCGATCCACTCTAATTGTGGTTTGTGGAACTTTAATGGGCCAGCTTTAAGTTGATGACATTTGTCGACCTCACGTAGGGATTTTCCGAAAGGATCTACCAGCGGCGATTTTCCAGCAAAATAATTCTCATTCGCATACAATTCGAGTTGATAAAGACTTCCTACGCTGTTAAAACTCTAACACGGCCGGCCAGCTCCCCAGACTTATATGGCATGTGTGGAACCAGCTGAAACGCCAGATACTTCCTTTACTTCGCACAAGAAAGTAAAAAAAGACCGTTATAATGGTACGCCATCTGTTGCGAAATTTCGTTGCATCGTCCTCAGTGATGCAATTTGAAAAAATCAGATTCTTAAAATAATATTAACTGTTGCTAACTCTTAAACCCAAATCTTTTCCGTTGAATGTTATTAAAACATAGGAGAAAAACTGTTGAGGATATTTGTTTGAGAATTTCGCTCTTGAACGTAAAATTAAATGAACAGAAATGTATCTAGATTTTGAAAATGCATAGTAAAGTTTGCATAAAACTTCGAAAAGAGAAATATATTTTGAAGCTTTTTATATATATGTTTAGAATGGATATTTACATTCCCTCCTGCGTGCTGTTGGGCTATAATTGTTCATATTGCTAACATGTCTGAACAATAGCATGAAAATGTGGAGCAAGGAGGATAGTTACATTCTCGGCGTAACTCATGCAATATCATATCTGTCTAGCAGTTACACCTCGGGAGCACACAGCGGGCTGGTGATTATCGGAATATCGGGAGTTGGAATTCCGGGAAGGGCATAGTTTGTACCGATCGAAACTTCTCTGAATGTTTATTCCCAGAACCATAAAGACAGTCAGCCGACTGAACTTCTAAGTAAAACAACACAACTCAGTAGAAGATTTTTAAAATAAACCTTTTTATCTAGTTGTCAGCCTGACGATTTTATAACATGTGCAATAACAGAAAATCAAGCCAGCGCAAATTGCGGTAACTCAGAAACAAAAGCTCAAGTAAAATTAAATTATAAATAAACGGCAAGGTTAGCTAGCGTACAAGCTTTGATTCGTGTCTTTAAACTTTCACAAGCAACAAAATTAAAACTGATTTAAATAGTTCAGTCGCAGGGCGAAGTATGATGGTAAGCAGTAGTTACCAAAAGCTCTCGCTAGAATTCAAAAATTCTTAAATTGCTTAAATGAATTCTTAAAATTCAAAACTGCCTAAATGAATTGAGTAATTTGCAATTGAATTAGCCAAATTTTGGTGGGCAAAAAGACACGTGCAATTACAAAACAAGTAACACGATATTATCTGGTAACCAACATAAATCCATACAAGCTGATTTTCCTGATTTAAAATAACTAAAAAATAAATAAATAAAGCCAGTGGCGGAACAGCCCTAGCGGGCCACGGACGGCAGTGCCCTTTTTCTGCTCTCTTGACCTTTGGGCCTCGGAGTGCCTCAGCATATGGTCAGTTTGTCGCAGAATCCCCGGTGTCTGGACCCCAAGTGAGCTCGGTACTCATTTCATCGACCCACAAGGGATGAAAGGCTGAGTCAACTTTACCCAGCCCGGGGATCAAACACCGGACCTGCACTGCAGCTGCGCGATGCGTTTGCAACTTCGCCACCGGGCGGTCGATATAAAATAACACTTGTTACAAAATACTGTTAAGAAAGCCAAATAAAACTTTGTTTATTAAGAAATCTAGATAAAGCATTTTTCTAAATTATTAACTTATTTTACAATATGGTAAGGCATACTTATAGTATGGAAAAAAAATCTGATATGTACATCACATGACTTCCCTGTACGGAATATTAAATTATACGCAACGTTCCTGCATTTCATTTAAACATATTGAATTAACTGTTAGCGAATTTTGAATTAAATCTACTTCGTCGATAGTGCATAAACCACAACAGAATAAATACACTCTTTTAAGTTCACTACATTTATTTACCATAGCCACACTTCGACGGTAATTCACTTAATAGCGTTACATCTCATTCATTTTATAACTCAGAGAGGCAAAAATTAGAGCATCTGAAGAATTACCACAAGTTCGATTCAAATACTGTAATAAATCTAAAACGATGCACAAAGAAATTAAACAAATAAAAAAGAAACAGTTTTTCACAGACGATTCAGCGCCGCTTACCAAATGCGATTGCGCTACTAATTAATTCAGTTCTCACTTCGCGGTAAGGCAAAAATACATAAAAATTCAAAATATTCATTAAAAATTGAGAGATATAGAGAAACATAAAACACCAAGTACAGTTAAAACAATTAAAATTACAATTTGTGCGCAAAAACCAGCTAATTAGTTAAATGATAATTCCGGAATGAATCAAGCATAATTTAATTCTCAATAATGAAAGAAGACGCTACTTTGTTGTTGCGAAGCTTAGTTTCTCTAGATTAGCAACAAATCCACTATTCTGTTAAATTTCAAATGTAAACAAATATGGCCACTATCATAACCAAGAATTACGCTTAGTGGCATTTAAAAAACTTTTAAATCTTTGATAATTCCACAATTATTGCATGCAGGTTAACTAAAGGCATAAAAATCTTAACCGAAAGCTAAGAACAACATAATTCAATCATTTTTAAAGCAAAAATAGCATAATTTACAAACTTATAAACATAAAGAAACTGAGCTGATTAGCTCTTTTTATATATTTTCTGTTTTGCTATTGAATCCAATTTTATGTGGCGTAGGCGGCAAGAATGTGAAATTTAATAAATAAAAAAAACCCCACAAAACGTTAATAATAAAAAAACAAAAGTTTTGTAAAGTCGCCTTAGTAAGAAAACTGAACATTTGATAAGATGAAGCGAGAAGAGTGGATATACATATATATATATATATATTTATATACTTTTGATGCGGTCGATTGCAACCAAAATGCAAGGTGCACATCTACATGTTATAGCAGGCCTATGTACAAAATTTCAAAGTTCTAAGGCTACTCGTTTTTGAGTTATGCGAGATACATACATACATACGTACGTACGCACGTGCAGACACCACGAAAAAATCTCTTCAGAATCCATTTCAAATCAGTTTTATAACTTTTTTGAGGGAAAAAGAGCTCTTACGTTCAGATATCACGCAAAAACATCCTTAAAAAAATTAGGCTTACCTGCACCTAAGCAACTTTTGAGTTGTCGATAACTACAAGTATTTGCATGCAGGTTAACTAAAGGCATAAAAACCTTAACCAGAAGATAAGAACAACACAATTTAATTATTCTTAAAGCAAAAAATGCGCAATTTACCAAGATATAAGAATTACAAAAAAAAAGGAGTTCAATGAGCCGAGTAACAGAGTGGGTATATAACATATTTATGTATATTTATATACGTTTGGTGCGGCCAATTGCAATCAAAAAGGGATGTGCGTAACTATGATATAGCAGTCCAATATACAAAATTTCAACGTTCTGAGACTACTCGTTTTTGAGTTATGCTAGATACATACATACATACGTACGCACAGACGCCACGAAAAAATCTCTTCAGAATCCATTTTAAATCAGTTTTCTAATTTTTGTGGGGGAAAAGGGTCCTTTATTCTGTCCTTATGTACTGATGTCACTCAAAAACATCATTAAATTGCATTCGACTGCGGTCAAAATAGATATTTTCGTTGAAATATGGTATTCAAAATTTTTGCGATTACAATACTTCCTTTTTACTTCGTCTAAGGAAGTAAAAAGATCTTATCTGTTTCGATTAGCATATCGTCTATTTATGTCTGACGCGATTTTATCGAACTTCATTTTTCATTATCGGTATGACAATTAACAAAACGTTTTCCATTTATACATTACTACTCACCTCATCATCATAAAAGAAACCAGACAACACGAAACAAACTGAAGCAATAAGTGCCGCTCCAGCCATGTTAAGTCGAATAATATGGAATTGTTCATGTAGCGCCCTAAAAGAGAACTTTTCTTTAAAATATGGTAAAAAACTATTTCATATTTATTTAAAATAATTTAATCATTTTATTGTTGGACTTTATTATGGCATTTATATTTCCAAATCTAGGCTTTTCATATATATTATCATGCAAATGAAAGAATACTTTAACATTCTTAAAGCTAGGCTTTCTATTAGTGCCTTACAGGTCTTAAAAATAGTATGCCAGCAAAAAGGAAAACATGTAATGTAGCGTAACAATTTGTAACAAAAGGAAAGCATGTAATGTAATTAGACATTTTGAGTACTGAGCTGGTCTTTCCGAATATTGATGCCATCTTCCCCTTCAGGAAATGTTCGAGAAAATATAGCGCATTGTGTAAATACCCTATATGTTATAAACATAATCCACACCAATTTTGCTAATGCCTTTCCATCGACCTAAAGAAAATTTTATGGGATCAGAATCATATTCAATAGTCAAACATTCATACTTTCTGGCTATACGCTCTAGGAAACCCACGAGTAGCAAAAAATGTTTGATTTGTTAAAAAATGTCTGGTTTTCTATTTTAGCTGCATTTCCTGTTTGTTTGAGAAAGGATCGTTGAAATCATATCACTTGAAAAATTTTAAATGTGTGACATTTCGAAAATATTGCAAATGCGGTTTGGCTTGATTTGCTTTACGTCAAAGCACACTAGGGCTATCTGCCTATGGATGGATGTCTTCGTGGAGAACTTTCTAAGGGATACTGGCTTGTAAGCCCGTTACGCGTGAGAAAACTACGAAAACGCCC
This sequence comes from Stegodyphus mimosarum, assembly GCA_000611955.2. NCBI lineage: Eukaryota > Metazoa > Arthropoda > Arachnida > Araneae > Eresidae > Stegodyphus > Stegodyphus mimosarum. The sequence goes on along the minus strand of KK113013.1, from coordinate 170,247 downwards.
ATGCAGCCAACCCGTTCGCCTGCAGTCGAACCTAGACCGGAACTACTAGTGTTCAGCGCTCGGCCGCTGGAGGGGCTGCAAATGTGCAAAAAAAAGCTTAAATTTCGAATGAAAATATGCTGATGTAGACAATTATCTGGTGATAAATTGGTAAGTGAAATATTATCTTTAAGAAAGGTATGAAGTACATGAAAATCGAGGTAGAAAATTGAAATTATGGGAACTAAAGCGAGAATTTTTCCATATCTCTACTCAGCTTACTGTGAATAATTTCAGCAACATGGTTGGTTGGTAACAGGAAACCTGGCTGTTATTGAACATCATTGATATTCATGATCTTTAAAATAATTATTTTCACAGAAGATGATATCGCTCAAAACTGTGAGATCTCTTTGAATGGTTTAACATTATTGTAACATATGAGAAAAATAATGAATAAAAAGGCTGACCATACTTATTGTTTAAAATACTAAAATTATACTTCAAATAAAGAGTTTCTTTTGGTCATCGAAATTGACTTTCTCTGTCCTGGATTTGTTCAGAAATGACAGATAAATTTAATCAACTAACCGACACTTTTAATGGCTTAAAAATCTTCAATAGCTAATTGCTGAGAAGAATGTTTAAGAACATCCTTTTTAGGTAACTTAATAATAATTAAAATTAATCCTTTTGTGAAACTCTGTCAGGACTGAGTGTTCAGTTATATACTTTGGCAAACATCTTCTCGGAAACTTAAAGTCCTGATCTGGAACAGGGAGCTGAATGCAGCTATGTTCTGTGGTAGAATACTGTGATTAAGTGGTAGAATAACTATACGTAAGAAGGATTTAAAATCCTTTTTTATTAAACCACAATTATGTACAGCCACTTCCCAACTCGGTAGGGACACAGAAAATAATGACCACACTTGGGTCTAAACTGAACAATCAAATAATTTAAACTAAAGCTAAGTAGAAATTAAATTGTTGTTGCTCACAGAGCTATAAAAACGAGGTTGGCCTCTAAACTAAATGGTGCGTAGCAAGATTTAACTAATATTAACGCACTTAGACTTACTTCAATAAGTAATAGCGTAACAGCGCTACGGCTTAGAATTTAAATACTAGCTGGTCAGGTGAACGTTGAACAGAGTAACAGTGGTCTGAGACTAAAAGCTCTCTCACACTGAGAGTCTAGTCTAGTCTGGAAATCTATCGCCGGGATACCACATAAGATGCGGTGTATCCGGCTCACTGAAGTTTGCAACAAAGTGCTCCTAATGTATTTTTCCTGACAAGTAAGCAAGATAACTGAAGCAAGAGAGAAGAAAGATGAGAGTAGAGAAAAGAACAGGGGTGCCAGACACCGCAGTGCAAGGAACCAAGACCAACGATGGAGAGGATATCCTGACAAGTCATAATTCATGAGCAAGTGCTATGAGTACATAGCAAAATACAATAAATTAAAATATAAGGAATACATAAACAATAATAATGAATAACAAATAAGAGTACATGAAACACAGCAAATTCAATAAATTTAAGAACATACAGTAATAGATGAAGTTAATATTTACATATATACACTGCAGCAATAACTGCAAAGTTCAATTATTATGTCGGGAAGTTTAGGTCTCTAGTCAAATGTGCCGCAAGAGGTCTTAGGTTGTAGTCTTCTTCAAGGGCTACGTAGTCAAAAACTGAGAATTTATTTAAGTGTTCACATCTTAGTGCCTTTTTAAAGAAATTTCTATTTAGTCTGTGTAAATATTCATTCAGGTATTCAATCCTGAGATCCTTATGCAAAGTTTCATTCTTGACGTAGAAATGAGCGTTCGTAATAAGTCGCAAGGCCTTGTTTTGCAGCATTTGTAATTTTTCTATATCCTTCCTACTATAGGTGGCCCAAGCTGGAGAGGCATAAGTCAGGATTGGTCTAATGATTGCGATATAAATGTGCCTTTTCTTGGCAAGTTCTAAATTTGATTTAGAACCGATTAGTGGTACCAGACTAGTTAAGGCAGCGATTGCTTTCGCTTTCACACTGTTAACATGTTGTTTCCATGTGAGTTTCTCATTTATGATAACTCCTAAGTAGGTTGCATGCTTCACGACGGGTACCACTGTACCAAAAAGAATCAATCTCTCCGTGATTGGTTTCCTAGTTCGTGTTCGTCTAACGATGAGAAGCTTGGACTTTGCCGCGTTAATGGATATTCTCCATTTTTCACACCATTTTCCTATTGCAGGCATGAGTAGCTGTAAAGTTTTCACAGCATAGTCAGGGCTTATAGATCTAGTTGCTATAGCGGTGTCATCCGCATAACATCCGAGGTAATGGTTCGTAGTAATTCCGTCTTTTGGGAAATCAGCCACATATATGATATAGGGAAGCGGGCCTAAGATAGAACCCTGGGGGACCCCAGCGCCCAGCCTTTGATGTCCTGAAGTGTCGCTGCCTACGGAAACGTAGAAGGTTCTTTCTCTGATAAGTGAGTAAATGAGATGCACCAACTCTCTACTGAAGTTGAAATTTATTAGTTTATAAATAAGCCCCTCATGCCAGACGCGGTCGAATACACTGAGAGGTTCTTACCTCTCGCTAAAATAGCAACTTGACTCCACTTCAAATTAGCATAAAGTTGAAACGCGCGCTTATTCTAACGGGAAGTTGAAGTAAGAACAGATATAAAAAGTCAAATTAAAATAAAAGTTTGTTAGTTTAACTAAAACCTTACAACTCTAACAATATTTTATTTAAATTAGAGTTCTGGAATTATGTCGATTTTAACTCTTAATGTCTTACATATATGGCAAACACTAAAATGTAACATTTAACTAATTCTTCAATAAACAATTTTAATATAATTAGACAGTAAAGGCTTCCAAACAATTAAATTGGAAAAATCAATTCAGACGTAAACTTATGTAAAATTTCGATATGAAACAGAGCTAAAAATAATGAAAAAAAATTCTAAAAGCAACATAAGTTAAAATCCTTACGTAATATCTCATATTACTGCTTTCCTAACTGCATTTACAAATTATTCATTTTGAAACCATTTACGAAAAAGAATATTTGACAATTGGTTTGCATACAATGAAGAGCAAAGAAAATAAAAATAAACCTACTTTACTTACCCTCTGAGGATGATTACAATAATATAAAATATTAACAAAATTATCGATACTCCATGTCCTATCCATTTGCAGATTTTTACCCATTCATCTTCGGGTATAATCGTCTGCAAGAAAAAAATAACAATATCAATATTTACATAGAAATAAAAACACTTATCATAATTTACAAACTTAAATAAAATATCTAACTTTGCATCAATTATAAGACTATTAATGAAGGGGAAGTTTACAAATCTCGCCAGGGATTTATATGAATACCATTGTGAAATAGGTATTAAGTCGCTTAAGTAAAATGAAATGAATTTAGATTTATAAAATAAAACTAATAATTGAATTATAACCTAAAGATATTTTACAATAATAAAAAGCGGTCATTTACCCCTATTCTTTATCTGGAGTATTAACCCTATTATGACACAAGAAAAGCATGAAGCAATCAATATTTATTTATGAGAGCACCTTGGCAAAACTTTGTCATCGTCGAACGAAAATTTGATTTATTTTGAATGAACGCTGGTCATAAAGAGGTAATAAAGAAGGGAACAATAATGATAATGTGAACTAAGCGACGAACAATAAGAAATGATGGGAACATAAATGTCAGTTACGTAGAATATAAAAGTGAGTCTATGCCAGAGATGATGAGAAATTAGTATGTGTCTATGAATAATAATATTTTTTGAATCCCACTTAAGACTGAACTTTAATATTTGTAGAAAAAAATAGTAAATTCTTAGATTAAATGCACATTACTTTTGGCATATGTACTTTGATATACTTATGACATTATTTTTTACTAAACCAATTTTCAGTAGTTTCGAATATCCAAATAAGACCATTGGAAATTAAGAGATTTTACCATAATATTAAATTGAAACCTATCAGTTTCTATGAAAGGTAGCCATCCTTGTATTGCGTAACCGAAAATACAGGGTACAATGCAAAAAAAAAGTCACGTGAACCAGAACGGCAGAGTGTGTGAAGACATTTATTGAATGAAGATATATTGAAATTCACATGCTTTGGAATGGCTTACAAATGATTCAAAAAAGCTGATGGTAAGATGGTTTGATTTATTTAATTATGGCAAGGCCCTCGAGGACTACCTGCGTAAGAGAAGGGATGCCTTCGTAGAGAACGTTCTAAGGCAAATTAGCTTATGTATACTTTACATATGGGCAAATCACGAAAACGCCCATGCAGGCACATTCGCCGAGATTCGAAAGCCAGACCTAACTACCACTGTTCAGCGGCTTTACCGCTCGGCCGCTGGTAAGTCACTGAAAGCAAGAAGGAAGTTGTTATTGAATTATATGATAACAGCGTTTTATAAAGAAAACTTTTCTGTCGTTTTCTCTTTGATAACATTTTTACATCCTTTAAATTAAGTTAAAATCCATCTGTGTATAGATATATCTAATAATAAACATATTGTCATTCTAATTTTTTATTTCTTCTGTTCTAATTTTGCAGCTAATAATTTAATTTCATAATCTTTTCTAGATTTCATTTTTACTTTACTAAGCTCTCCTGAGGATAAATCGTATATCGCATTTCCTTATGCATGTTAAGCCATCATTTATGCTTCGTATCATTGTTTTTCATGTTATATTTTGGAAAGACGGAATAACAACCGAGTATTATTGGCAAGGAAAATACATGACTGGGGCATATTAGACAAAATCATCTAAATTGAGAAAGTGAAGAAGATACCTCAGAAGGTCGAACATTTGTGATTGCTGGAAACGTAACTTCTAAAAGTTACTCGATGTCTCAGTACTGAACCTTTACAAGAAGGAATTAAAAAGTTTTTCGCAAAATGAACAGATAGAGAAAGCCACAATTCGAAGCCCAAACATAAAGTATTGGGTCATATAAAAAGTCTCCTCGGTTTTTCGGTACATTTTTGAAAGAAAATTTTCTTTATTGGAAATCAGTTTAATCAAGTACATACTGACCATTATTATCTATGACCTTTTGCCTTTTTCGAGTAGCTTCTTAAATCTATTGGTGTAAAACTTCTGTGGTTTGTCGTCGAAAAACGTGGACCAATTGTTTTTCAACGGCGCTTCGGTCGGCCAATTTTTTACTATCAAGAGAGTTTTGCAGAGACCAAACAAATGGTAATCAGACGGTGCAAGATCCAGACTGTACCGTGGATGCATCATACTTCCCAACTAAGTTCCGCCAATTTGTTCCGAGTCATCAAAGATGTGCATGACCACACATTGTCATGATGGAACACAACTCCCTTTCTGTTGGCCAATTCTAGTCGCTTTTTTTTATATTGCCGTAATGATTCGCTTCAAAAATGGTTAGATTTCGTTGCGTTGCAGCAACGCTTCACTAATGGTAATTTGGTTAATCAAATTTCTTTACTTTAATTCATGTGTCACCTAAACATCGAGCTTCTTTTTGTAGCCTGCTCTTTTCACAGTAACATGGTTGATGCTTTTAGTGCGTCCGCTATTTCCTGACAGCTTGCGTGCCGGTCTTGCTCCACCAGTTGCAAAATTTCATAAACTTTTTCAGTGACTGGCCGACCAGAGCGAGGTCCATTTTTAACATCGAAATTTTCGGAACACAATCGAGCAAATCACACCTGGGTCCTTCGTTCATTCACAGCATTCTCACCGTACACTTCACAAATTTTTTGGTATGTTTGTGCAGCGTTTTTACCCTTTTTTAATAAAAAAGCATCACATAGCATATTTCTTCAGATATTTCACTCATTTTCAAATCAATATAACTTTTTACACGAGCAACGAATTAGAAAATTATCTTCACAAACAGTGGAAGCTGAATTTCACCTGTTAAGAACATGTTCGTTTGAGACAATCGGGTGAATGCCTCGTATATAAACATTAATAACCATCTAGGGGCAAAAAACCGCGGAGACATTTTATATGAACCAATATATGATAGGCAAATTTGAAAGCGATATGTGATGGATCACAGAGACATTGGATTATAGAGCAGTTTTACTAATAATAACTGGGTAAAGTTTTAATACAGACGGGCTTTTTAAACTCATAGAAAGTTCTAATTATGGAATAATACAGCAAGATTCTAAATATGGTGACATCTAGAAGCAACGGATTCGAACAAAACAGAGACGTATAAGATCCGAATATTAAGAAGTCAATAATATTTTGATTTAGTACAGCAAGAAACAAGGTTAATTATACATTATTGTTTCTGTTTCATTCTTTTAGAACTTTCAGCTTCTAGTCAATCTTTAATTCCTTCCTTTTTTAAAAATTTTTTAATACTCTTAGTTAGCAAAAATGGAGTATTTACATGCAGGTTTCAGAGAAAACTTTCAAGCTGGTCGGAACATGTATGTTAAATCTTAGAATGTTTAAAACTTTCTTATAAAATCGTTTTACGTGTTTGCAATGGTGAGTCTCTGGGGTGGACTCACCTTTGGAAAGATATACATTTATTTGAATTCAATTTTTAATTAAGAAAAAAATGGAAGTGAGAAAGAAATGATAAAATTCTCCTCAAAAATTTTCCTTTCTGATATTTAATTATTGCTTCATGTGGCTAAAAATCTGCATAATTTTTAGAATTAAAAAAAATTAATCCATAAACACCTAATATTATTTAGCATTAACACCAAAATAATTCATTCACAGTAAGCTTAAAGTTATGTAATGTACTTGTAAGTTACGATACATAAACTTTTTTGGATACTTTTACATTACTTTCCGAATTGTTTATATAAAAGGTTATACATAAAATTTGCAAAAAAATCATATTTACAAAAGGCTGCCTTATTTTAGACATAATAGCATATGTTCCCAATCGTGAGCATTGGCATGTTGTTTCCTCTGCGGTAGAATTGGCGACAGAACAATCTCCAGGGTTCCAGCCACCTTTTCCTTTGCTCCTAGAAATGTTAAATTAATACATATATGTCGTTACTCACATTATAAGAAAGTAAACTAATATACAGAGTATACAGGATCATTGATAAAAATAAGACTACATTCTCTTATAAACTATACTACACAAAATATACTCCTAATCCATAAAGAGTCCTGAAGCTGGGTATTCATAGTTTTTCTACTATTAACGTTAAAAATCATGTTAGGCTGCAATGACTTATTTTTTAAAACAACAAAATGTTAAACATCATAACAGCATAGGGGTAGTTTCGATGGTCTTATAAAACTGATTTGTAAATCAGTTGCGGGATTATTTTGCTGCTAAAAATTCTTACCCTTTGATTTCCATTGTTGGATCCCAAAGGACACACTCGCGTTTCCTAATCTGAAAGAAAATCACAGAATATATAAGAAATAACTCAACAGTTAATAGAATAAAAAATATTTTAACTGAAGTTTTTGTATCAAGAAAGTTTTCTAATAAAAAGAAATAAAGCATAGGCAATTATATAAAATTTTTGTATTCTCTTCTTATCATGGTCTCACAGAAAACTCGAGAAAAACTATTCAGGAAGTGATACAATATGTCACAAAAATAGTTATGCGGTAACACACAATGGCACTAAAACGTGTGGCAACACAGGTATGCGAGTCTATTTTGCCCGGTGCACATTGCCGAAGTGCACGATGGCAAGTTTGTGCAATTTTCTGAATTTTTAGGGAAACTGATCGCTGTGTACACGAGCGAAAAAAAATCACAGAAGGTTTTTTTCGAAAAGGTTAAGTGTTTTATTACCAATGTTTTTTACTTTTTTAAAAAAAATTAATAGCTTTTGCTTTTGGTGGGCTTAATTTGGTGGAAAATTTTGAACATCGCGAAAGGGTACCTGTTTTGGAAAGAAGCAGGTCTATTGGTAAATCGCTAATGAGTTTACCAATGTTCTCCGTTGACGCCAAGCAGTTCGCGAGTTTTTATGTGGTGGCTCGGATAATCAGAATTTAACCATTTTTTTTAAACTTAGATTGGGGCTTTAAAAATGGAGGAACATATAATGTTCCATTTTTAAACCAAATCTTTGTTTAATTAAATGGGAAGATTAAAAGGATATCGTTAAATTATGCTTATTGCTTTCCCAGGTGAAGAACAAAAGCCGTTTGTTAGCTGCCCACTGAAGTAGATACTTCCGTCTGCAAAACGGCGGAAGAACCCACGAATCAATTACAGTATTCTTATTCCTTTTGGGAAGGGTGAAGTGCAATACCGGATACTATGGCACTTACTTTTGGTTTTGAACGCTTTGCAACCAACTTTTCTTTAAAGAAAGTTCTATAACTGCCAAGCACATAGATTTTTCAATTAGGTTATGTCATTTAAATAGCTAATGACAAAACTCCTAAAACTTCGAGTAAAAAGTTAGTCATCGTTACCAGCTTTGAAATGGGATGAACGATTGATTTCCAAATGTTAATGATTTCAGTTGTTCCACTAGTTCAGCATTCTGCAGTTTTTTAAAACTTTGTATAAGCTACCTTTTACATTACTTAGCTATATTTTTATTTTTTTTAACTCCTTTATACGAAGTAAAGGAAGTATTGTAATCACGAATAATTCCGGGTACCATATTCCAACGAAAATACCCTTTTTGAGCACCATCGAATGCAATTTAACGTTTTTTTGTGACATCTGTACATAAGGACAAAATAAAGTACTTTTTTCCTCCAAACGAATTATAAAATTGATTTAAAATGGATTCAGAAGAGAATTTTTTGTAGAGTCTGTATGTACGTACATATGTATGTGTTTTGCATAACTCAAAACCGAGTAGCCTCAGAACGTTTAAACTTTGCATATACTGCTATAACATGTAGTTGCGCACCTCCCTTTTTGGTTGCAATTGGCTGCACCAAATGTGTATACATATACATATATTATGTATGCTTTAGTTATTATGCATGCAACAGTTGTAGAATTATCAACAATTTAAAAGCTGTTTAAGTGTGGCTAAGCCTAGTTCTTTTACTATAGCAGCCATCTTAGTTGACATTTGAAACAGAACCAGAAGAGTGAATTAAGTCAGTTTCTGTACTTTCAACTCCTTTTTGCAGAATGGAATCAAAAAGAAACTTTTAGTTCTGTGCCCCGAAAAATATGCCTTCTTGCTTGCTATCCAAATTGCTTGTTTTTGCGTAGAAACTGAAATTTTAATTATAAATTTTTTGTTTAAATTGTTTTAACTGTATACCGTATTTTATCTTTTTCTGCACTTTTCAAGTTTTAATGAAGATATTTTGAGGTTTTATGTATTTTTGCCATGCCGCGAAGTGAGACTGTGTTAATTGAATGAGAAAGATATCTCTAACGAAATTCGAGGAAAATAAGTTTAAATGAAATGCAGCAAAAAATTGCGTATAATTTAATATTCCGTACAAGGAAGTCATGCAGTGTCCGCATCAGATTTTTTTTATTTAGATCTTCATCTAAGCTATCGTGGCATACTTGCGGAGCAGGTTAAAAGTAAGTATTTTAATTAATAAATATATAGCAAACATAGCACATAAAACCTAATAATTTAAAAGGTGGAATAAATTAATAAAAGAATATTCTTTTGAAAAACGTTAAGCTGAAACTTACTTCTCCGTTTTCCTGCAAATCCTTGTCAGCCAATAATTTGCGTCCAGATGCTTTGACCTAATACATGAATGAATGAATAAACGAATGAATAAAAATAAAAACAACATAAATCAATAAATAAAAATTTCGATCAAAAAACATATCGGAACTTTAAAGCCTGTTTAACGGCATAAAGAGCCGTTAGAATAGCATAGTTATAATACAAAAGTCTTCCATGAATTTTTTATTGCTTAAAACAAGTGTTCCCTTCCATCCAGTTGTTGTGAACTAAAACTTTACGGGGTTTCTATTAATTTTTAAATTTAACTGCATACTCAACCTCTCTTGGTGCTGGACAAATTAAACTAAAATAAAACTACTAAAATGAATTAGTTAGAAGGGGGAGGAAACTGACTGATTGATCTGACTCAAATAATATTAAATATAATTGTTTCTTAAATCATTTAACTGACACAAAGCAAAGCAAATTCATCTTAATAAATCTTAACCTGAAAAAACACAAGAAGGAATAAATCTTCACTTGTACTCGGTAGAATAGAATACTATCTCAACTAAAACATTTCTAAAATTTCACTCATTCTTCAAATTAACTCAAGAATAACAAGTTCATATTCATTATAAATAGCAAAACCTCATAAACACCAGAGAAGAAATAAAAAAAAAAAAAAAAAAAAAAACAATCAATCAGTTCTACTACAAAAATCAAGCACTAGTTCTAATTTTTCTGGCACCTAAAACAAACATTTAAATATTCAATAAAATGTGGTTAGTACATATTTGCTAGACAGGGCGCGTTGTAGGTACCCTAAAAGGCATAAACATTGTACCATACCCCAAGCAAAATCTCCATGTTTCTTGAAAGCCTTACGGCTCAAACAAATGGAGTGACTGAACAAACCAACTACGTAACACACAAAAACAAATGCAAGTAATAACATAAAATCACATTCATTTATTAATATCTACGATAAATTTATAGGAGAGCTGGCCAGACTACCCTTACATACAATAGCAATTAATATTCTACATTAAATTTTCTTCAAGAGTCATTTATCAAGATAAAATTCTGCAATTTAACATAATAACGATTACTTGGAATAAATAGAATATTAAATGAATCATTTAAACTGGATTTCACACAAACTCATATAGAAATTACCATTAACATAAATTTCTTATTTTTGACAATAATTTTAAATTCTTCTAAGACACCTAATTTTATCAATTATCAAATGAATTTGTTTCTACCCGTTACGCAAGATTAAATTAAGACCAATATGTATAGATATCAAAGAAATTATAATAAAACTCAGAGTTGAACTACCGGAATCCATCATCATAAGAAGCTAAGGTGACGTCGGCGGAAGAAATCCCTTCGTTAAATTCGTAATATAAGTAATCAGCTCCAAAATGAAGTTCAAGAAAAATGACATCCGGTAGAACCATAATGAAGAAGCCCGGCAATCAAAAAATTCTGAAGTATTAAAGTTGAAGGAGAAACCAAGGGAATAAACAAGATGACACTCAGGTGCTTTAGTTGTCAACGACCACGGAAATTTACAAGCCACGACAGAATGTTGAAATTTTCTCTTCTCAAGAACGTACCCGATTTTCAACTACTGGGAGGCAAAAAATCTCTATTTTGCAAGAAAAACCTCTAAGAGAGGGCTCGGAAGAGATCATTCTAAAAGCTCTACATCTAGCATCAATTTCCGGAAAATTCTCAGTTCATCGCATCTTCAAAACTTGAATCGGTCTTTCCGGCGCAGGCCCTGCAGCATTGCGAGTGCGAGCCACCCGCAAGGGTGAAGCTCGGCTGCAGAGCAAAGCCCTCTCTGCTGATTCTCTTCCAGTTGTATCAAAACTCAACACAATTCAAAAACTCCAAAAAACTCAAAACTGTCTTCTAAACTCGCGCAAGAACCGAGGCAAACTCGGTTTCTCCTCCCATTAAATATTACTGGTCAAACCTAACACATTAAATTAAATTCTTGCCAATCCGGGATTAATTATAATTATAATTTAATAATTACATTACGGGCCACATTATAATTTAACAAGACAAATTCAAACCCCTCGAACGAATCAAAATAAAGTCATTATCTACCATAGCACCTGCGAAAACTTGAGACTAAAAATTCGACCCCCCTTGCTAACAAGAGAAAAATCTAAGGAGAAACAACAAAAAACTGCCCTTTCAAGATCCAATTTACAGCCTTTCCCTTTCTTCCGAAGTTATAAGCAAGGCAGCATACACAAAATGATAGTGCAATCGAATTGCGGGAAGAGAATTACGATATCCATAATTCGACCCCCCTTGCTAACAAGCGAAAAATCTAAGGAGAAACAACAAAAACTGCCCTTTCAAGTTCCAATTTACAACTTTTCCTTTCTTCCAAAGTTATAAGATTTCCGTTAAAAGACGCTGCCCTTTCTTCGTTAGAAAATTGAACCGTTGAAGGAAAAATAATTGCCTAAAGATTTTAAATACACTCTTTACAAAAATATATATATATTCATTACGCTCTTCAAAATTTCAAACTTAAAAATCAAATACAAATACAAATAAAATACTTAAATAATTAATTACTTAAATGATTAAAAACACTTAAATTTGGGGACACAGAATTTGCGACACAACACAGTAAACCGGGACGATATTTTTAAAAAACCCCAAAAAAAACTGAAGAATAGTTTTTTTTTTAACTTGACAACTTATATTTCATTTCGAATTATGACTTTGAAATAATATCTAATTTATTAAACATTTAGGAGAAGTGTTTATTTTTTCTAAGAAGTGAAGTTTGTTCTATAAAAACATAAAATTTGTTGTAATCTAATCCAGTCAAGTAAATGCCTAGGTATATATTGGATAATTTAGTCATTTCTATATTGTTATTATTAATTAATTTATTATTAAGTTTGTGCATGGCGTCAATTTACGTTGAAAAAATATAGTATTCCTTGCATCGCTATTTCTCAAACATTTTAAATAAATGATTTTATATTCTTTATGTTAAACTCCTGAATGATTCATAAATTAGTAAGCTTGTTGGGATTTATATTTATTTTAAATAGCCAATTTAATTTAATTTGAATTTCCTTTCCTATAAGCCTTCATTCTCCTAATTGTCAGTGCCAGAATATTCAAATTTGGTAGCCCGCGTGAAGTAATGCAAATTCTACCAATGGGAGAAAAGGTTAAAATACCACGTTTGAGAAGGGAAAGTTATAGAATGTGGGCTGTTTCAGTTACCGCCCAAACAGAGGTGTAGTTTATTAGCGTCGAGTAGAATGACATTGTAAGTATTGTAAATTGTATCCGAGCATTGTGAATTTATGAAGAGTGTAATAAAGGGTAATTTTAAACCTTCTTCTGTGCAGTCACTCCTCTTCCAGTTTTCACACAGAAGACAAGCAAGTAGACTGATAGTAATTAGTAATTACAAACTGATAGTAATTATTTAATTGAAAAATAGTTTAGTCATAAACTGGAATCTGCGTATAGATTTTAAGTACAAATTTTAAAATATAAAAATCATAAACTTTTAAAAAATTGTCCAACTCCAATTTTTCCCAAATCGATGAACTCTTATTTAAAAAAAATTAATATTTGTGTAGTTTTTGAAATTTTAATAATGAAATGTTTCAAATGGGAAGGAGATTTAAATTTTATATTTTAAAAAATGATTCACCTACACAGAAGGATAGAGGGGGCAGATCGTCTATGTGTTTTACATTCCAGCTTAAAACCTGAAAGCTCTCTGTTATGTGAAACAAGTAATCAAAAGAATGTAAACAGATTTTTTTAAATGAGAAGTATTTGATTTTATTTGCAAGTAATATCTAAATCAAAATTACCTCCTAAGCATATCACGCATGGACTTAAGAGTATTTCCTTTTTAGAGATGCATTGAAAAATCACTTCCTTTCTAAATGGATTCGACTCGGGAAATCGCAAAACGATGTTTTTGTTTTCTATAGAATCCCTGCCATTTTTAGAAATGTAAATGCCAATAAAATGTTAACAAAATATTCAAAATACAGCAGTGCTACGCATAAATTATATGGGCGTTTTAGGTAAGCGTAACAATAGAGGTAAAAATAGGCTTTTAGTTAGTTATTTTAGTTTTGCAGCTCAGCTGCAATTAAAAAATTATCCGAATTTTGATTTTAATTTGTATAATCCATGGATTCCACTAAAAACGTTTGAAAACCATTATACGTACTAAATCAAAGATCTTCTAACTTCAGTAAATGTATCGCTAGTGCGATGTTATGTTATTTTGGGTGGAACAAGTTCTATACAAAAGTTTAACGGCTGTTTAAAATGGGTGTAAAATGGCTCCGCCTTCAACATTTTGCTTTAATCTTCATTATTCAGATGTATATTTATTTTTTTCGCTTTTCGAGCTCCAATCGCATTGGCTTCTGGAATTAATAATATTAAAACGAGTAGTAGTATTTTTTTTAGAATTATCTCATCACAGCTACTATTTATATTTTTTTATGATGTAAAAGTTTCATTTACGAATATAACTGAATAATGTAAATTTAAAATGATTTATTATTTGATTATAAACACTTCATTTAGGATGCATTGGTTTTTAACCAGAAAAAGCTTTTATGATGGTACATATATATTTTATTCTTATTTATATGGTGCAAAACATAAAACGCTTGAGAACCTCTGAGCTAAATGATAGTATTATAGTTAAAATAGTCTTACTTATAAACATTTGTACGCTTGTGTTAGCAACATTTTCCACTTTGAGGAAACGGGGATGCAAAATTTTATTTCTTAGCAACATACACGTCCTTTGCACGGCAAAGGAGGGAGAACAAAGCGATTACCACGAGAAAGAATAATTTTGCTTAAAATTAAAGTTACGCGACGTGAAGAAACATTTTATCTGTTTCTTAGTATAATAAATGACATTCAGTATTAAGATCTTTCATCAATAATCGCTTCACCTATTACTGTCATATTAAATGCAAACAAAACAAAATGTGTAGTTGTAAGATAATTATAAATACCAGATTTCAAATATTACCTGTCTTTTGTGTTTCAGAGTTACCAATATGGGTTCTTTTTCCAAGGCTGTGGAACTAGCATTGGGATCAACTGTAGCAGATAATATTTGGCTGTCTATAAATACGTACGTTGTAAAATTTCCACTAAAAGAATAAGAAAAGTCAATGCAGTTAAACTGTTTGAAATAATGCAAAAATCATAATAATTTACTCGTGTCATTAATGCGATTTTACTCATAGCATTAAAAGAGATTCAAACAATTAATGGTTTGAGGAAACGAAAATAAATTTGCTAGATTCATACATTTTTTATCCATAGGTATGTATTTCTTTCATACTTTTTTTATTATTATTTCTTTAATTTTGGTTCCAGTGTTTACTTTTTATTCGAAGGAAATCCGTAACTTCGAATACTTCTGGAAAGACTAACCATTTAAGTTAACTGTAAAGTTAGGTCTGAAAGATAAGTAGAAAAATGTGGATGGTGACTCATAAGAAACCTCTGGTGAACTGTACATCTGTTTTCTAGAGATAAACATATCGTTACGTTTCGTTCTTACGTACGTACGGTTTCGTGGATTTGGAGCGATTAACGACAACACTTGATGAAGCATCCAGACAGTATTCTCAAGACAGCTCCAAAATCACGTTTACAATCGTTGAAAAACTACTATAAACACGTTGAGACAACCAGCGACACAGCCTTCAGACTATCAGGCTATAACGGAGGAGACAGCTTCACGGCAAAGCACCAGAGTACATTTCCCGACTCTGCTCGGTCGTTCTCGTAACTCTACGTACTCTCGAGACTCTCCACGCTACAACTCGCGATGCACTCGACGATACATTAGAGTATAGCTCTTGACTCAGTTGGTCATTCTCGAAGCTCTAAAATAAAACTCGACAATGCACTAAGGCAAAAAAGGGCACGAGAAAGCCTACTTTTTTGTAAAATTTATCTTTTCCATGCTGGAAGTTCTGAGAGAAACTGAATCCTATTTCTATATAAATTTTATCTTCACGCATCAAATATTGCATTCCTATGCATTAGAAAACAATAAATTCATTAGTGTAACCTATTCGTCCCTTCGAGATCATAACCTCAGAGAAAATAATCATTTATCAACGCTTTTACCTTTTTGTTCATGAGTGAGCAAACTCGCAACATTTAAAACGGTTTTTTTTTTGTATAATTTAAATCTTAAAAACGAAAGTCTGAAATGAAATGTCTTACATGATCATAACCGGATCAAGGCTAGAATTTTGTAACAAAGCGATTCATAATCAACTGTAACTGCGCTAATAAACATGGTTTTTAACAAGCGATTAAGAAATCAAATTCAAAACATAAAATCAAAACATTTTGCCTGCGTAAGTTGCATTCAATGATATTCTTGAACAATATCCTTATCAAGCAATTAAAACCAATGTTCAGTATTCTACTATTTGAGTTTTTCTTCACGTTTAGTTACATTTACATAGTACTGGAATCAGTAAATATATTCATTTAAAAAAGTTTCTGGAACAAAGTTTTATGTTTACATCAAACAATGAACTCATTATATATACATACGTCATCAAATGTATTGTTCTGAATAATTTTCTAAAAAATTGTATTAATATACTTGTAATACTTGTAACTGCTCATAAATTACTTACGTCTGTTTGTTCCACAAAGGCGAAAGCGTATCCAAATAGTTGTAAGAACTCGCAATGAAAGCCACGTTGTCCACTAAAATAGTAAATTCATTATATCAGAGAAAATTAAAAAAAATGTAATAGCAATTGCAGTGAAGTAAAATTTAAAACTCTTTTAAGGGCAAGAAATGAACAGGATGATAGGTTTTATTTTTTACAATTTTTCCCATAGTGGTCGTATTTATAAAAACAGAAATTTATTTCAGTGCGAGATATTATTTCACCTAAAAAAAAAGTTACCACCTAACGAAGTCAAATCATCTGCAAACTGTAAACCCATGTTATCGATTTAATATAACAATTTTCGCTTTAGTTATAATACGGACAAAAAAATGCAAGAACTGTAATCTGGGGACTAGTCTAATATTTCGAAGGAAAATTTACTATTAAAAATTCCCAAAATAATTCAAAATAGCACTAAAAGTGAGGTGATTAAATTTTATCAAGGGAATCATTTTATATTAACATTTTTAAAAATATTCAAGAAATGAAAAGGCAGTCCATAAATAACTTTAAAACTTTAAATAATGTCAACAATAAAATAATTTTATGAAAATTGCGTTTCCTTTTTTAGACTTTTGAATTTCTTTAACTAAAATTTATTTTCGTAAGACTCAATTACTCTGCAAAGATTTACTTCATATAAATAAAGAGCAGAAAATAGGCATACGTATTTACTAATAAAAATTATTTTTCCATTAATTTCTATGATTTAATGTTTGCTGTTTTATATAGCACTATAAAAAGTGATATTGTTCTGTAATTCAAATGTGAACTATGCTTTTTTTCAGTTCACAAAATTAATATTCAACTTACTTACGTTTATTTAAATCGCCGTAGACTTCTTTAGTTATGACTACTCGCGCCTTACTTTCTTCTTCTTTTTCATCTTCATCTTCATCCTCATTCTCATCCTCATCAATCTCCCTTTTTCTTCTTTTTTGTTCTTCATCTTCGTAGTCATCATCTTCTTCCGCAGTATCAGATGAAAAAGATATTGACTCATCCGCAGCTAAGACGTCATATAACATGGATCTACGAATATCCGTAACTGAAAGGAGCACAGTTTTGTAGATTTTCCAAGAATGGTCATAAAATGTAAAAGTTATGTAATCTGTTTTTACAATATATACATAAGATAAATATATGTAAATATAAATTTTAACTTTAATTTGCAGTAATCATTTAGCTTTTTATTTAAATGAGGCTATTTTCCTTTTCTGTCCTAAAAATAGTAACGGTTTATAATAAATCTCTCTAAACCACGCCATTTCCAAGTTAATTCAAGTTATATGATTCTTACATAACCCTAATAATGCAGGTACTCTCAGTGAATAAGAGTTTAGTTGGAAATGAAAGATTTTATTAATAGCCAATAGTAATATTAGGAAAATTTTAAACTAAAGTTATTTCTGTTCAAATTTTTTTTTTTGAGAGACTGAAATTACTGCTGTTAATACAATTCATCTTCTTTTTTAATCATTTTTCAGCCAATTTAATCATTACATTGCATTTTTAATGACATATTTCCACCCAGTTCATTTATTTTTTTTATTGAAATTACTGCAAACAGATAATTTTTCCATTATTAAAATGTGTTATTATACTTACAAATTTTTATTAAGAAAGTATATTAATCTTCTAAAATTCATTTGTCGTTCAAAATCAATTTTGATTTACAATTTAATGAAAAACTTTGATAAGGTACTTCTGTAAGGTTTTAGTTTAAACTAACAAAGTTTTATGTTAATTTTCTCTTTCCTGTAAGTTCTTATTTAACTTCCCGTTAGAATGAGCGCTCGTTTCAGCTTTATGTTAAATTGAAGTGGAGCCAGGTTTGTATTTAAAGGTTAGCGAGGAACTTCTCAGGGTGAGAGAGCTTTTAGTCTCAGGTTACTGCGGCTCTGTTCGACGTCCACCTGACTAGCTAGTATTTAAATTCTAAGCCTTAGCGCTGTTACGCTATTACTTATTGAAGTAATCTAAGTGCGTTAGTATTAACTAAATCTTGCTACGCACCATTGATCGTTTAGCATAGAGGCCAACCTCTCGTTCATAGCTCTGTGAGCAACGACTACTTAATATCTATTTAACTTCATTTTAAATTATTTGATTGTTCAAGTTAGACCCAAGTGCGGTCGTTATTTTCTGTTATCCCTCCCGAGTTGGGAAGTGGCTGTAATAATAGTGGTTTAATAAAGGAGGATTTAAAATCCTTCTTACGTGCAGTTATTCTACCACTTAACCACAGTATTCTACCACAGAACATAGCTGCATTCAGCTCTCTGTTCAAGATCAGGACTTTAACTACTTCAAGAATATGTTCGCCAAAAGTATGCATAGAACACTCAGTCCTGACACATCGTGACACATCGTGAATGTTTGCAAACTAGTTTTAAATATGAAAGCTTTTTTTAACCCCTTTAATTTATGTCACCAAATGCAAAAAACAATATTGTTACAGTTTCTTTCTAGAAGTTTCCTTTAACGGTTAAAAAGAAGCAGGTGCTTAAAGTTAGAAATATCATTCCTTTAAATCACGTAAACTCATTCTGTGCATAAACGACTCGCATCAAA
The DNA here is from genome assembly GCA_000611955.2 of Stegodyphus mimosarum. Classification (NCBI taxonomy): domain Eukaryota; kingdom Metazoa; phylum Arthropoda; class Arachnida; order Araneae; family Eresidae; genus Stegodyphus; species Stegodyphus mimosarum. The sequence continues at coordinate 151,291 of KK113013.1, read as the reverse complement.
CATGACCTTACTTGACTAAGAAGCAATAGTAAAAATAACAGTGCGAATAAAATGTTAAGAATAGTAATTAACACGTGCCCTTAACGTGGAAAAGTAGATTAGACATGACTGATATTTTTAATTGCGAGAAATGTGTGGCATTTTTTAAGCTGTAGAATTATTTTAAATATGATATTTCGAAAGATGTCTCACAATGCATTTGGTTGAATATAATTATAAGGAATATCTATCCAGCTCCTTTAAAAATGATTTTTATCATTTCCATTTGAAATTATATTTTGTTTTGATTGAAAAAACATGCATTTGTTTCATAAATTTAACAGGATAATATCTAAGTTAATGGAATCTTACCAAATACGTCACAATTAAATAACAAGAATTCAGATCACATAATTATAGGAATTCACTGATTCCGAGAATCAAGGTCACATAATTTGTCTTTGTTATTTAGGGCATTAATTTTAATAGAACAAAATATCTAAAAGTTTTCAGATTTTATATTACGTCCAAGGGGACTTTTTTTAACGCTTTGTGTGTTATCTTTATTTATTAAATATCATTCTCTTCAACAGCACTATCACAAAATATTTAAAAACAGCATATCTTTAGAATTTCCGATAGATCGTTTCGCTCGCTGGAGATAAAATATTTTTTCCGTGCCGTGTTGTTATTGTTCGTTTTGAAATTGTTGAGTTTGTTAATCAAAAATTAGTTAAAGGTTCACAAAATATGAAATATATAATAAAACAGATTCGAAACTCAAACTTCGGACTTCCAGGTGCCTATGCTCGGGTGGAGGATTACGTTATTCAAAATTGGATGGCTCTAGGTACCGTCGTTTTTTTACAACTCGCGAAAAATACATTAATTCTTTATTATTTAATTTCTTTAGATATAATACAGCGCGATAATATTTGGTAGCAATAATTTAAAAAGCAATATTCCGATACCGACGCATTTCGAGACTAATAGTCCTTCTGGGCTAAGTATAATATAAACAGCTACTATTATTTAAATACTCATAAGTATCAGATTAGCTTTTCTTTAGAATGTTCAACAATAGTTTACCTGAAACAACCTTGCATTTGGCGTACATTTACTAAAAAACACTCAATCGATTTCTAGGGCAGCTACAGGTCCCTCCTCATCAGGAGAACAAAATATCTAGATATTTTGTTCAGCGAATTTGATTGTCACATTGGCGTGTTTCTCTTCTATTGTAATCGTTTACCTGTTTCATAATATAAATGAAGTCATTATATTTCGCGTAGTAAGCTATTTTATTTGGATCAAAAGCAAAAGCGTTTTCTTAATTTAAAATTTATATGTGAATATCTTTTTTATATTTGTACTGTAATACGAATTAACAAGCACGTTAGAAAGTGAAGCTCACCTGAAATATATAGGTTTTTTTAGCAGCCATTGAAAGAATAATCTCGACTAAGAACTAAAAATTAATTTTAATTTATAATTATTTAATTTTAAGATATTTCACCTCAGATTCCTGTTTTCATTGCATTATTAGAAAATATTTTAATCTTTTTTTATATTTCCCATAGGCATAGTACTGTATACATAAAAATTTGGATAAACATTTTACAAATATAAGCTTACCGATATTAGTTGATTTGACTACCATTTTCAAAGGTTCTTTTCCAGTATCTGTCTGTTTTGCTTTTTGAAGCTGGTAGGCACTCACTTGATTAACGAAGTCGACCGATGATTTACCTTGCTGTCAATTATGAAAACTGAATAATTAATAAGTGTTTGTTAAAATAGTATTTTTAAGAAAGGATTGCTTTCCTTGGGAAAAGAAAGTTAGTAATTTTGTCTATTAAAGGATGTGAAAGTTAAAAATCATACCAATTTTAAGAGATGAAGAAATTTGTAATAAATGCATAAATATTGCACTACGTTTCTGTTGTATATTGTAAAAATATTAATTTAATCCATAATAATAATAGCATCCTTAATAATATCCCTAATAATATTTATTTCTACTTATAAATATGTATAAGGCGTGTTCAAATGAAAGTGATTCGAAACGCCGCATGAGAAAGGCTTGCACTGGAATTTCGTGAAACAAACGCGATAGTGAAGCTATATGTACTACGCATGCATGTGCGGAAGGAGATGTGTGCTAACTTCAGTCGTAAAGACGTAGCATTAATTCAAAAATGGCTGGTGTGGATGCAACTGCATCGAAAATAGATCAGCGAGCTATAATTAAGTTTTTAACACTGGAAGTATATAAGCCGGTGAACATTCATTGAAGAATGGTGGCTGTGTACGGAGGCACGTGTGTTTCGAAGCCCACGAGGCGGGCAAGAATGTTTAGAGAAGCACCTCAGCCGCGGCCCGGATAATCCCGGATCAGCCTCGGCCCGGTCAGGCGAGCAATGTTGTGACAGATAAGCTGATTACAGACATTGGCATGGTAATCAAAGGCAAATTGACGTCGAAACATTCGTGACGTTGCAAATGAGTTGAACATTTCCATCGGTATGTTCACAATATTGTTAGTAATATTCTAGAGTATCGAAAGGTTTGTTGCCAATGGGTACCCGCATACTATTTAACCACCATAAGAAACGGCGAAAGGGCTTTATTTTACAGCATCTGGTGCGCTACACGGCTGACGGTGACGACTTTCTGCAGCACAAGGTGGCAAGGGATGAAACCTGGTGTCACCACTTCCAACCGGAAGAGAAGTCCGCCAGCATGCAATGGAAACATCCCGACTGGCATAGCTCAAAAAATTCAAAACTCAGCACTCAGCCGGAAAGGTGATGGTTGGCATTTTTCTACATTCAGGGTCCCTCTTTACTGGAGTTTAAGGAGCCGCACGTCTCCATCAATGCCCAACACTACACCGAAATGCTTGATAAGCTGCAGAAGGCTATCGAAAACAAACGTCCAGGTATGTTATAGTCAGGTGTCATCCTTCTGCACGACAATGCAAATCCGCATGTCGCTCAGGTGTGTGTCGAGCACTGGCCTGTAAAATGCGGGAAATCTTGGAACATCGAGCTTGCAGTCCAGATCTGTCGCCTTGCGACTATCACACTTTTGGACCTCTGAAGGAAAGTCTAAACGGTCAGTCCGACGAAGACGTAAAAGCCGCAGTTATGAACTTGTTTCATGATTAACCGACATCGCTCTTCGCGGGCGGAATTCTTAACCTTCTTAAGCAATGGGACGCCTGCCTTAACGCAATGGGTGATTCTTTTAACAAACATTGTATGCATGTCAGTCATTAAATATTACTATTCCTATTTATGTATCTGTCTCATTTCTGTCGCTACACATCTCATGGATACACACCTCGAATCACTTTCATTTGAACGCCCCTCATATGTATGAATATATTTATATAGTGCTGCATATGAAAACTGTGCTCAGAAAAACTGAATCTGGAAACGCAAATTACATTCATAAGCAGTTCAGTTCTCATGAAAGAGCCAAACTAGTGCAAGATAGGTTTGATTTGGTTTACTTAATTGTGGTAAAGCATACGAGGGCTATCTGCCTAAGATGAGGAATGACTTCGTGGGAAGAGGAAGTATGACTTCGTTTTAAAAGAAAGTGACTCGTAGCCTGGTTACACATGGCGAAAACAACAAAAATGCCCATGCTGTTTGCCAGTCCACTCCGTTTACGAGAATTCGAACTACCAACGATCATGGGCTCCAACCGCTGGTGGGCCACTTTGAGATAGGAGATTAGCCGAAGAATTATTGCGCCTTGTTGTTTCAAGAATTCTTCGGTCCCATTTATTCCCAGACTTAGTTTTTTAGTCATATTAAATAAAAACACGACTAAATTCTCAGCTTAAGCATATTGTCAGCACATTTAAATTTAGAATGTATTTATTTCTTTGTTTATTCTTAACATTTTCTGAAATGCCGGGATAATATTTACTTATGTTAACTAACTTTAATTTGATTTTTAGATATTTAGTAAAAAAAGGAGAGAGAGCTTTTTAAAGTACAGGTTGTTGTTGCCTTAAAACCTCGTTATGTTCGTAATCATTTTAGAGATCATAGGTATATAATAGACGCAGAGGTTACTTTTGTTGTTCTTTCTTTAAATATATTCAGAGATATATTTAATTATAACGGGTTAGTTATTGGAGGGATAATCCTTTGTCCTTTGATTACAAAATTTAGTTTCTTGTATAAGAATTCTCCCCATCCATTACAAAACATGACAGGAAAAATTCATTTTACTACTGATCTTACATTAGTATGTAAAAATGGCCATACAGCAAATTACAGTCTGACTAATATCAATCATAGTAATAAATGGTCTCGTAATAAATGATCTTACGTTTTGTATACTTTGCCATCCAGTTTCATACTTTCGATCCAAGAGGTTGCTTGTCAAATCTTGTATCGCCTATAGAAATAAATTATAAATATTAGGAAAAACACAATCTTCAGAGGGACTAAAAGAACCCATAAAAATCTTTCTTGGGAAAAAGTTATAGCAATAGAGGTCTGGCTTTCCAGTTCATTAAATACCTTTACCAATCACTTACTTTTCAACATTACCTAACTGTGACAGCGATTATGGCTTTTAGTTTAATCTGATTATGAAAAAAAAATCACAGAAAATTTAAAATATTTATTAGCCCAAAAGGCGTTGGCCCAGAGGAGCCATTAATTTCGTTTTGGCATTTTGCGTCAATTCACTAAAAACGATGAATCACTTTTTAAAATTGTTGCCACCAAATGTTATCGTCCTGTATTTTATTTAAAGAAATTAAATACTGAAGAATCTGAAGACATGTGTGTACGTTTCTCGCATTGTGATAAAACAACAGTACCTAGAGCCATCAAGTTCTGAATAAAGTACGTATGCACCCGAATATGGGCATCTGAAAACCCAATTTTGGAATTTGTTTTACTATCTATTACATATTTGGTAAAGCATTTATGAGTTTTTAATAATGAAACTCAACGATTTCAAAGCGAGCAATGGCAACAGGGTACCGAAAAAAACATTGTTATCTCCAGCGCGAGAGACTGTGTATTAAAAATTTCAAAGGTATGCTTTTTTAAAATTATTCTGTGATATTGCTTTTGAATTGAATTTTATAGTTTAAATGCGAAGAACATGATATTTAAAGAATAAAAGTAACACACAAAACACAAAAAAGCCCCTTTGGGATATAACACCTGAAAACTTTCAGATTTTTTTAAATATTATTTAACTTTATATTTTCACCGCTGGTGAGTTAACAAAACATGTAAAAACACGAAATTTACCGCATACTTCATGCATTCATAACATGAATGCATGAAGCATTCAAAACATGTAAAAACACGAAATTTACCGCATACTTCGGCGCATAATGCTCAATTTTAATTTAAAAAACGAGATCGAAATTTACAGATGCGCATTGTACGTCGGATATAAAAATGATAGAATTTATAATAAGGAAAAGATGAGCATACAAGCATTTGTATCTAAATGCTGTTTGTTACCGGATATTCTGCCAATTTTCTAGAACCCAGTAGTTCGCAACACTTTCTTCTAGGATAGAAGCATATTGTTACGCCTTTCTGCAAAGTACATATATTAATTATTCTGAATTCATTTTTCTTGCCTTCACATATGGAGCTTTCACCGATACCCAACATCTTTGCTGCAGTACGATTTCCATTTTATTTCGCAAACTGAATGACTTTGCATTTGAAACCAGCACTACGTTTCATTTAGCATGACCCACATTTACTACTAAAAAAACACTAGATCAATTGTATTTTAGTAAAGCAAATGCGACTTACTAAAGCCTTCGATGTTTACTTCAAATGTCTACAAATGGAGAAACATCTGACTCCTAATTCTACGAATTCATTCCGGTTGGAAGTACATTCGTATCCCAAATTATTTCTTCTTTTCTCGGAATCATAAAATAACATTCTTGTACACATCTGCATTGAATACAACCCACCCTTTTTGCAGAATTATTCACTCCCTCAAACATCCTCCCCACATATATTGTTTTTTCCCTCTTATACCTTATCAATTTAATATACTATTGTTCGAATGCCTGCGAAAAATCTTCGAATTAATGACTTCAAAAGATAACAGCATCGCACATGCAATTTTCAAGTTTCTTCGTAATGAAAAGGTCGGTAATTAAAATTAATGTGTATACCTAAAATTAATGTGTAATTTGAAATTACAAATGCTCATTAGACACCGGTGCGCAATAGCGCAATACGCCGGAATATACGGCAAATCTCCTTGACTTTAAGTTACTGGCTGGAATGTGTGATAAATTAACCGCCTACAATACCAGTGCTCCTAATTGTAGTTACAGGCAGCGGCTATTTAACTTCACAGGACAGCGTAATCTATTTAAGTTCGCACTTAACGGTTGCCTAATGTCCGGGGTTCATTTTTAATCTAACAGCGAAACCCGCTAGAAGAGGCAGATGACGGCAGCAAGAGAAAAAAGTTCTCTGCGACAAATCATGCTTCTTCTTAAACTACGCCACTTAGCTTAAATTGCTATAAAAATCTGTATAAACTTCTGGACTGGATGAATATGTAACGACACGAGCCATAATAAAAGACTTAAAAATACGTAGTAAATGTTAGTTGAATTTAAATTAAAAGTTTCCCCGCTTTATACAGATACCTTTTTGATTTGCTTCCTTTTTCGTTTAACGAATTTTCGCCTACGAATGTTTTGATAATTAATAATTTTCTGTACTGGCAGCACATGGAAACTTACATTTTGTTTTTCAGAACTCTTCCATCAATAGCACTGAGACTATTTATGCAAGGTTTTTGCGCTTCATTTGAATCGTAATTAAAATATAAGTTTTAAGTCGTTGTTTAAGAAAATAAAGATCCTAATTACTTTTTCGATATTTATGCTAGAGGTATACATATATATTTATAACAGTAACTTAATGTGGATGATTTAGAATTCGATGAATGACTTTAGGTTCATTCTTCCTGTTCTAAAATTCCATGTCTTTCCACGTGGAACCATAAATGCTCAGGCCTATAGAGATAATGTCTTTGATGCTTATGTTCACCCTTATGCCTTGGCAATAATGATAGTTTCCTGCTACAGGACGACAATGATAGACCGCCAAGGGCGGGCCTCACATCGTGGATGATTATCTTCAGCGGCAAACAAGTCAGCGCATAGAGTGGCCAGCTCGATCACCGGCCCTGAATCCTCTTGGACATCTTTGGGTTGTTTCAGGAAGACGTGTAACTGCTCTCAGTCCTCCTCCTGAGACCGTTGCCAAGCTTGCAACTGCTTTGCAAGTGCAATGGCTCCCACTTCCTACAAAATTGATAGACTGCATAACTGACAGCTTTGCACATCGCTGTACGTGATATATTGCTTTCAGAGGAGATGATACTCTAGACTGAAGGTAATTTTCTTATACCAAACTGACACATCCGATTAGTTCATTTTATGTATTTGCTAATTTCTATAGCATCCTAACTGTCGGCTAATTTTGTTTCATGTTATTTTATACTTTACTATATGTTGTATACTGTGGATCAGTTTCATTAACTTCTACATGCAGCTTTTTGAGCAAACGCCATTTGTGTGATTTCCCTTATTAATGATAACCAGCGCATGTATAATAAAAAATGAGATTAGACATATAGAATATATATCAATCAGAAAAGGCGATCTGTCTATCAGGAAGGCACATATTAAAAACGAACAATTGTTTTTAACGTGTGACTTCTTGCTGGACAAATCGCAAGTATGGCTGTATACATTCTATATATTTTATTTTCAATCTTTCATCTTTCAATTAATTTCAGGCATTTTGAGCGACACTACACATAAAATACTAATAGGTTATTTAAATACACACACACACATGTATATATATATATATATATATATATATATATATATATATATATATGTGTGTGTGTGTATGTATCTTATCTCTTTGTGTATATATATGTATATATATACATAGAGAGAGAGAGGTAGATAGACAGATCATGTTTGAAAAGTGAAATATAAAAACATTAAATTAAAATATTCCAAAAAAAACTCTACAAAATTTTAGGTCACCGAAAAAAAAACTTAGAAAGAAAATAATTCACTTCTTAAGCGTTTCTGGTAGACCCTTCCCTTACTTAAGTATTTCAACAGATTTGGCATTGAATAAA
>KK113013.1:119768-143079 GCA_000611955.2 Stegodyphus mimosarum | reverse complement strand
TGCAAAATTCTTTCATTTTTATTCGATCTTATATTCAAGTTCAGGTTTTGATGAAATGTTGTATTTAATAGTACATACCTCTAATTTTTGTAAAATATATTTTACTGTTTTCAACTTAAGCGAGTGGGATGCCATTTTGATCAATTCAGGACAAGTTCGAGAGCTGTCATAGGAGGACATTTAAAACAGCTCATTTAGGATCATTACTTCACAGTTTTTGATACACGTTTCGGTTTTCAAGCTCCTTTCTGCAATGCTTCGCTATTTTAAACGGCCATCATGATAATAATAAAAAATGGTTTACCTACATACAAATACATTTTCTCAGTCCTGCTTTACTGTTAATATTAAATTGTTCATTCTTTGCCAGGGATCGAATCTACCATTAGAGCGGAAACTATTATTCACAGCCACAAAGAACGACCACTTTATCCTCCTGTTATAAAAGTCTACCTATGATCATTTTCTGAATAGATCTTGGCAGTTTTTTTCCATTCGTTCATTTATATTTCTTACTTATGAAAAGATTTTTGTTGCGAAACGATGAAGGTGCCTGCTAAACTAATCACTCTTTTCACACTTTAAAGTGAAACTATCGCATGATATATTTAACGAAACTCTGGAGAAAAGTGCGTTTATTAACACTAAGGAATTTTTAGGCATTTTTAGCACTCTTCTGAAATTTTTCTGGGTGTAAAACGCTTTTTTTAACAACGTAAATTTTATTAGGAAACCATTTCTTTTCTTAGTTAACATTTTAGAAATACAAAATTAACAATTTTCGAACTTTAATTAGAGCTTTCGTTTGACACTTCTTATGGCCTTTATGCTTCCTCGAAACACACTAAAATGGAAATTATTTATAAAGTTACTTTTTAAACTCAAAGTCAAACGATAGTTAAATTTTTGCCATATTGTCAAAAGACAAAAAACACAAGAAGCGACATTTCAAATTTAAATTTCTCTGGGTACTAAGAGTGTTCTAAGACGTTTTGGGACACTCTTAGTACCTCAGTACTTTGAGACACATTTGTAAAATGTTTTTAGACTGCTATTAAATTTTTAATGAAAAGACTGTTGAATTTTGAGCATGATAAAATTTTAGAGTTATTCAAGATTTTATAAATAATAAAATGACTGTTGTTATTTAAAATATTAAAAATCTTAACCTAAAATTATTATCAATAAAAGACCTTAAAGTGTCATCAAAAATCATCACTTACGAACTGTTTTTATTGACAAGAAAAACGATTATAAAAAGATTTAGTTTAACAACAAAAACAATAAAGTGTATACATTACCATTATATTTTCTAGATCTTTTACTTTCAAGGAATCTGGTTTATCCCAAGTCTTCACCATTATTTTTTCGATTATTTTTATAAGCGTTTTAATTTCATCTATATTTCGATTGTCAGCATTCTCATCCTTTTCGTCTGCACTACCTGTATTGAATGCAGGCATTCATTATGTATGTATTATTTATATAATGATGCAGGTTTATACAATTTTCATACGCAACATTTAATACACAAATTTAAACTTTTAGAGTAAACATTTATAAAATCAACTTCTGCTATGCTCTTACAAACTTCAATTTTAATAAATACATTTACAAATTAAAAGAAATTTTCAAATTTCAAATTAATGATTCATGGGAACTCCCATGAAATTGTGCTCTAGGATACGGATTAAAATGAAAACATGCTACTTAGTATGATTGTTTTTGTTTTTAAATACCATTCATATATATATTTTATATATATATATATATGAATATCATATCCTTAAGATGACATATGATAACAGAACACTATACAAAACGATGTAAATTACAAATTCCATGACATGTTCATGTAGAAGTGCAAAGGGACACCCAATGTCTCCTATGAGTAAATGGTTATAGTCCTATTGCACTTCCATTATTTATTAAAGTTTAGGATATAGGAGTTACATAATGCGCAGTTAAGAACATATGAATAAAGAGCTTACAAGAAATGTTAACAGTCGGTGCCATTGCATTTACATACTTTGAATACGTATCCAATAGTTTTATAATGCTTAGAATATTTGATACTGATGTTGCTTACACTAAAATTTTGTAAAAATATAATTTAGCGTATAACAATCAATTATATAATAAACGGATAAAAATTCATAATAAATCAAATGGTGTTCGTATGGAAAAACAAAACAAAAAAAAATCCGTAACATTGAAGCGGTTAATTAAAACAGAGTTCTCCTCTTGACGACAAATGTATCATCGTCTTTTCTATTTTTTTCCGCGGGTATTTATTTTTTATTGCAAATGTTTTGAAAGCGTTAATGTTAATATTAGGGACTCTGATGTGTGATGCTCTTGTAAGGGAGTATGTACTAATATAATGTTCTGGATCTCCTATTTTCTCACGTACACACAAATGTGTTGTTGAAATATCCCTTTGATGAAAGTATGTGGCGAATGGACTATGGCCTGTGAGAAAGCAATTGATATGATGGTTAGCTTTTAGACAGTTTTCAGGTACTTGTGGGTTAAACTGATACAGTCTTCTGCGTGTTTCTCCATATTGCCAATCATTTTTCCACATGTTTAGTTTTATATTGTTAAGTTGAAATTTTAGGTATGATTTAGGCCATTGATGAAAGATAAATGGTGTATCTTTGCTGGTTATGGCTTGTTTGGCAGCTGCATCAGCTTCTTCATTCTCTTGGGTGCTTCCATGGGCTTTAACCCATGAGATTCTAGGGAATAGACTTGGATGCTCCTTGGTGCTATTGATGATGTCGTGAACTAGTTGAGAATTATATTTATTATTTTGAAGTGCACATATTGCAGATTGGTAGTCAATAATAATATTTGTATAAAGCAGGTTGTTTTCAAGTGAATAATTTATTGCTAATTTTATTGCTATTAGTTCAGCTTGGAAGGAGCTGTTTTCCTTTGTTAAACGTACTTTGAGTATTCTTTTTTCATTTGAATTTGTTAATATAACACATGCACTTCAAACTCCTGTTTCCAATTTTGAACCATCCGTATATGTTATTGGATACGTATAGTTTGTAGGAAGTGATTTTATTGAGCAGTAGATTCTTGGGTTTATTGCCGGATGTTTGCTGCATGGATTTATTGATGATTCGTATTTGGAAGGTCGAGGAATTCTTCTAAGATTTTAAATGGTTTTCTTCATCTGTGAACCGTGCCTTTTGCATTTTCTGTCTGTGTTGTGATATATAGAGGCGGGATTTCGGCAAGTATACAAAGAGCTGCAGTAGTTCTAAAAGTTTTTGTAATTCGAAGAAGGAATGGTCGTTGAATTGCTTGTAGTATCTTTTGTTTTCTTATTGTCATTGGATCAGACCAAATTTCAACTTCATATAATACTATTTTTTCTGTGACTGTTCGGAAGATATATTTTTGAATATGAGGGTTTATGCCCCAATTTTATCCTTCAATTTCACGAAGATTATTAGATAATTTTGATGTTTTTGTTCTTATGTGATCCAGGACTTCAATCCAGTTTAATTTCTTGTCTATAATAAAGCCGAAGAATTTTAGTTTTTGAACAATTTTGATTCTTTTGCCATCTTTTTTTAAAGTAGGGAGTCTTGAGATATTTTGTGATTTCTTGGGAAATATTCTTGCTTTTGAATTTTCTTTACTAATTTTGAGTTTGATTTTTTAACATTGTATATGGAATAAGGTAAGTGTTTCATTAACATTTCTTTCCAGTTCCCTCCTGTTTTTTCACGATACAACAAATGCTGCATCATCAGCAAAAGCTATGTTTTTGCTATGAGTTGGCCAAATGCACGATACTCTGGAATTAAAGGTAATATTCCAAAGATCAGTACTGATGCATGATCCTTGAGGGCAACCTAGTTGTTGAACTTTTTCTATTATTTTGTTATTATAAATGAGTATGCTTTCTTTATCTTGTAAGAAGTCTTGTAGTATTAGGTTGATATTTCTTGGACAATTTGACTTTCTCAGTGCTTGTAGGACTGTTGGCCACCATACAGTCGAAAGCTTTCTTAAGGTCAAGACAAATAAGTGCTGAGTGATAATCTGCAGATTTATTAACATTTATTTGATTATGAGCATTATCTATTGCGTTTGTTGTACTTTTATTAGGAGTAAAGCCAAACTAGTTATCTGTTATGAAGTTATTGATTGTAAAGGGCTGTCGCAAACGCCCTGCTATTGCTCTTTCAAGTATTTTTCCTATGGCAGGAAGAAGATTTATTAGTCTGTAAGAATCTGCATTATCTGGGTTCCTGGGTTCCTATCCAGTTTATTGAATAAGACAATTTGACTTATTTGAAGTAGTCTGAGAAGATATTAAATTTCAAGCGATTATTACATATATCTGAAAACAGAGTATTGTCAATAAAGTGCATTAGTTTAATGATCTGGTTAGTTTGTCAGGACTGAGTGTTCTGTGCATATTCTTGGCAAACATCCTAAACGTAACTCCTTAAAGTCCTTAAGTCCTGATCTAGAACAGGGAGCTGAATGCAGCTATGTTCTGGTTTGTAGACACTGTGCTTTAGTGGTAGAATAACTGCACTTGAAGGGGATTTAAAATCCTCTTTTATTAAATCAATATTATTTACAAATCACTTCCCAACTCGGGAGGGATACAGAAAGTAAAAGACCAAACTTAGGCCTAAATGAACAATCAGATAAATTTAAACTAAAGCTAAATAGAAATTTAATTAACCTTTGCTCACAGAGCTCTACGCGGAGTTGGCCTCTAACTAAATGGTGCGTAGCAAGATTTACTAATACTAGCGCACTTGGATTTATTTCAATAAGCAATCACGTAGCAAGCACTATGGCTTAGAATTTAACTGCTAGCTGGTCAGGCGAACGTCGAACAGAATGACCGTGATCTGAGACTAAAAGCTCTCTCACTCTGAGAGTTTTCTACCTCTGGTTTAAATATAACTTGGCTCTACTTCAAATTAGCATAAGCTGAAAACGCGCGCTTCTTCTGACGGGAAATTGAAACATGAGAAGAGATAGAAAGATTTAAATTAAAATAAAACTTTGTTAGTTTAACTAAAACCTTACAAGTTATGCCATCAGGGCCAGGTGCTTTATTTTTTGAAAGATTCTGAATAATGTTGGATATTTCTCAAGGTGTAAAGGAAATATCATCGTATACAAAACGTGTAAAGGAACAATATCGTGTAAAGGAAATATCATTGTCAGTTCTAATTGAAAGTTGTTCTAAGGTATTTTCAGATGAAGCGTCTTGTATGAATACATTGTTCATAATTTCTGTTAAAGCCATTGTTGTTGCATCTTTATTATTGAGTGAAGATTGGAGAGATGTAGCGAGTATTCTGATTTGATTAGGTTTGAAAACTTTATTCATGCTTATTTCATATAACATTCCATACGTATCTTTATTTCTCATGCAGAATGCTTGCCAACATTTATTTTTGGCGGTAAGGGTCGTTCTTTTATATATTGCTTTTTGTTTTGAAAAGAGTACAAATGCTGCATCTTTATATTGTTGCGTTGGAGCTTTTTTCATTTATCTATAAAGTTCTGCAGTTTTATTTCTTTGTGCTCTTAAATCTTCGTTACACTAATTTAAGTTGAGACTTTTATTTGTAGTTTTAAAAATTGTTTTGCAATGATGTTGGATAACAAATTCCATGACAGCAATTTAATATGTAATATTATTGTTCAGTAAATATTTACATTTTGTAGCATTAAAAGTAGTTCTATCAAGACGTATAGAAACATGCCATACCTGCTGGATCTTTCTCTACTTCAGAAAGAGCTTTCAGATGATCAAAGGCATTTATTAATCCCTCGAGACTGTCGAACTCAGTGTTTTCCTGTAATGAAAAAGAGACTACATTCAAAACTTTAAATCGGAACACTTATTTAATCTTAAAAAGAATAAGTAAAAATTTCTAAATTTTGCAACAATTCAGTTGAAGACAGTATTTATGACCATAATAGAAGTTTTTGAAGGAGATTATTCTACAATAAATAAAAAATACTTTCGATTATAGTTCTTTGAAAAGAGAACATTTTATATCTTTTGCATGATTATGCATTTTTAAAATTTTAAATAATGGTTTGACAGTTTGAAAGCTCTATTTGTAATAAAAATGATTTAAATATTATTTTTCCGTTAATATTAATATAACGTCCTTCAAATGATTTAATTTATCATAAAATGTTTAAAAGTAAAATGCTATATCACTCTGGTAGCATTATTTTCAAAAGAAATACGTCAGAAGTGGGTTATTTTGCAATTTTTATATAAGCAGCCCTAAGCGTAGGATATCGGAAAATACTTGTAACCCAAATTGGCTTAAAAATTAGTTCAGATGCACTAAATTATCCTTCATTAAACTGCGTTGATTATAGAAAATCAAATTTTTGATTTGATTATCCCCAGAAGATATTACACCTGTGGAAGGTCAAAAGCAAATGCTAAACAAATTAAGTAAAAATTTTTTTTTAAAAAAAGGTATGTACAGATTTCCTTTTTCTTGCTGGGAAATTTTATTTACTAAATATCTGAAGAGAAAAATTAGAACAAAAGTAATGCAGAGTAATGACTCTTAATACAAGCAAAAAAACTGCAAAATTTTCTGCATAAATGTATTTACAGAAACGATAAAATTATTAGCCCAAATGGGCGTTATCCCAGAACGGCTATTAGTCTCAAAACGACATTCTGGATCGAATCACTTTTCAAATTGTTGCCACCAAATACTATCGTTCTGTATTATATTTAAGGAAATTAAATAATAAATAATCTATATGAACGTATGTATGTTTCTCGCATTGGGAAAAAAAACGGCACTTAGAGACATCAAATTTTGAATAATGTAGTTCTCCACCCGAATATGGGCACCTGGAAGCCTGAATTTGGAATTTTTTATTGTCTATTTCATATTATGTGAAACTTTCACGAATTTTTGAGTAAAAAAGTATGCTGTGTTTAGTTAATAATAGCATAATCTGGCATTAGCCCAAATGCTCTCGAAACGTATATATGTCTGTAATGAAACCAAATGCTTGTTTATTCGTAATATAAAATATAATATCGTTTCGTCGTTAAAAAAAGTAAGTAAAATCTGAAAGCTTTCAGATTTTACTTACTTTTTTTAAAAATTCTATCATCATCAATTAACCTACCAGAATGTTCAATTTAAAACTGCGACCTTTACTAATATTCAAGATTCATCGAGCCAGAAATGAATTTAGAGCATCTTAATATCATTATTTTCTAAAAGCAATGTTTTCAGTTTCTAAGTGAGAGATAAAACGCTGTAAAAATTTGGTCTCTGCTTTATTTACAAGAAACGATTTTGTGAAAGTTCGCTGCCATGTTTCTGTTTGACATATGACCATAAACATGATTAACGCTTTCCCTGATATTCTTAAAAACTGCATCAAATCATTCGTAACTTTGAAATGACTATTTTAAACTGTTTCTAAATTAGTGACAATCAAGATACTAAAATTGAGGACACAGCCCCTTATTAATTGCAAAGCGAAATAATTTCATTTTATATTTTTAAAGAGCACTAATCTGCACTAAGCTTGTCAGGATTTTTGCTAATTTAGACAATTATTATGAATTAAACCTTTACTATAATTTCTTCTTCCCGTAGTATTAACCAGAGTGCAAATGAGTTGTGTGAGTATTTAAGCCGAGGGTTTAAATACTCACACAACGTTTACAGTTTACGTCCTATCGACAGATCTGCCAGAGTTTACTCCGGCTTTAGCTATTTTGATAGTCGAAGTTAAAAACCCACTGTTCATTATTTGTGGCAACTTAAATAGGCCATTTTGTGTAGTCTCTGACTACACAAAATGGCCGATACTTAAATTTAAATTTCGACTCATGTTATAACCTCATGTGGAGGAGTTTTACATTGTGAGCACAAGTGGTGCCTTTTGTTGGATTCAAAGAGTTGATAAAAAGATTATTTTAGCCTTCAGAACTCGTTAGTTCATACTGGAGTCATACTCCAGTATGTCACTACAGTAGAGCCTGAAGGACGTTATAGAAGGTTGTGTTTAGCTTCAGCATAGTTAGAATCTTACAACATATATTTAATTATTAATCTTTTCAATAATTATATTATAAAATTCCATATACATACCAGTCTGTCTAATATTTTATTAATGTTAGTTTCACAGTGCAGTGGATGCGTTTCTGGGTCACAAGCTGAAAATATAATAGTTTGGCCTTAAACTCGTAAAAACGGATAAACAAAGAAATCTAAAGCAAGAGCAAAAAGCATGACATAGTTTAAGAAAAGGCATTTCTGGGAAATTGTATATTACTTACTTGAATTTGGGTCTTCATAGAGAATTCCCCGAATTGGAGTAAATCGAAAAGAAAGAAGGAAAAAAGAACACGACATTTTAGACGTGAAAGGAAATTAATATATCTATCATAAATAATTACAATAATGAATTTTAATATATATGAAATAATTTGAGATGTTGATGCATAAAGACAAAGCTTGCAATTATGTCCGATTTCAATGTCCCTTTTATTCTCGTTGACAAGCTTTTTTTAAGCCAGCCCAAGTGAAATCGCTATAGGCGCCAGTTCTAGAATTTTTATATTTTTGAAGATGAGAAAAGCCGCAACTAGTTAGTAAAGAGAACCCGAGAGCGTTCCAGATGAAAGCTCAGTTAAGAAAAATATGGCATCAGCATTAAATCACTGTGTGTATATATAATATGCTATGCGCAAAAGTAATGCACAGTAAACATCCATTTATCTGTTTCTCTAATTCTGAAATGCATTTCCGCCCTCCATTTTACGAGTGTCGCTTAGAATACAAATTTTCTCAAGCTTCTAATTATTACGAAGTTTATTGATATTTTATTTTTAAATTAATAATTTAATGGAAATGTTGTTGACTGTAATTAAAATTTTCAGTTATTAAAACAATATTTGTTAGATGTATTTTAGCGTTTTACGCAGTTTATTGTATTTTCTTAGAAACAATCATTTTATCGTTTGGCGATACTGAAATTAAATGTATTTAACTGATGGCATCTCAGAATGGAAGAAATACAGTTTTTCAATAGTTAGACATTGATGTCTATTACTTATTGGTGTAAAATAAAATCGTTCATTAACTGGTAACTACTAATCTGTAAGCTGCTAATGTCTTTAATTTAGGCTTACCGTGTCCACCAAGGTAAAAATGGTATTGATCTTCATTTAATGCCCACATCCATGCAGTTAGTTCATCAAATTCTCCGTACGCAAAATCAACATATTCTCCATCCGACGACTTGCGACAACCAACTGTCAACTCCATGTCACCAGGTCTTAACTTTGGGGGATTCACTTCGTCAGGGTACAAAACATGGCCAACTTTTTCAGCGTTGATAAACATCTGAAAGGTAGATATTTAGCAGTTGCTAAAAGCAAGGGAAGAAAGAATTAATAATTCATGTAACAATATTTCATAAAGCTGCTAGATTTTCTACGGACTATATACATGTATTGTTACGAAATGTAAGACAGCTTCCCCGCAAAGCGGGTTTAGGGTTGCCCAAAGCACCAAAGAAAGGCATTGTTGCATATTTGGCGTGAAATAGCCCATTTGGCCGATTGGCCGTAGACGGATGGGGAACATTCTAGAACGAATTCTTACCGGTTTGGCCCAGAATGTTCTCGAAGGCAGGCCAAAAGCTATATAAACCCTGCCTGTACGCAGAGTAACAGTGTAGTGCCGAGTTGGTCTTCGAGTGTATCACGAATTGGTGCTTCGAGAGTGTGCATCATTGACGCTTTCGAGTGCATTGCGAGTTATAGGGTGGAGAGTTTCGAGAGCACGTTCAGTTCGATAATGACCAACGGAGTCGCGAGCTATACTCCAGTGCTTTGCCGCGAAGCTGTCTTCACCGTTATAGCCTGATAGCTTGAAGACTGTATTGCTGATTACTTCAGCGTGTTTGTCGTAGTTTTTCGACGACTGTAAACGTGTTTTTGGAGCCGTCCTGAGTAATACTGGCTAATAAATTGTGTCTCGATACTTTAACAAATGTTGTCGTTAATCGCTCCAAATCCACGAATCCGTAAGAACGTAACAATATATATAGTTATGGAAAGTACTGTAAAACATTCTTTCGTTTCTGCGATTTCTCTGAACAATAAAATTAGTGTACATATACGTTAAAAATAATGACTATGCTAAAAAACTAGTACAATTAGTATACGTATAAAACATGCATATTGAAAAATTAAATGTATCTTCCAGTACAGCAAAATTAGAGCATCTTCGAGAGCATTTTAGAATGGCGTTTCTTACTATTCAGAAAACAAAGTGGCATAAAAGGATGGATGAAATGCAATTAGTCTATTGGTGAAATTAAAACGAAGAAATGACTTTTAATGTTTCGTAATTAAAAGAAAGGTAGAGTAAGTAGTGCAGCTAAAAAGAAACTTTAAGATATTTGCAAAAAAAAAAATGTTTTTGTTAAAAGACAAAATTTCAGTATTACTTCTTGTATTTAATTAAATCGCTCCGAGTTAATATTCGCAATTAGTAATTTTCTTAAAATATGCCCGAAGATGAAAGCTACGTGAAAGAAGTAAACATTTTCGAATTAATGACATTCGTCGGTTCTAGAAATAGCAATACACGAGAAAAAATATTCTTTATGTATAAATGAGTAGAATTATAAAAAGCTGAATTTTCTATAAATGTTTTCTTTGCTCCATTTAAGAATATAACGCACTCCGCCATGCAATCTAAACAGAAATATTTATAGAACCGGCCATTATTTTGCTTTGTTCTTTATGCTTGATATCCTAAATTTTCCTATTTTGGTTCGATTTGTGCTTTACTTAGAGGCCCGATGGCGCAGTGGATAGCGCTTCCCGCAGCAGCACCACAGATCCAGGATTCGGTTCCCTCGTTGGGCAACGTTGAATCAGCCTTTCATCTCTTGAGTGGGTTACAGACGAAAACACCGCGGCAAAAAACATCGTGGACGAAAACGTCGCGAAGAAAAACTACGCAAGGCGAAAACGTCGTGGTACAAAACACCGTGGGAGAAAAAAAAAAGGCAAAGAGATAACATCGCAGTTCTAAAACATCGTGGTACAAAATATCGTCGTCGAAAATAAAGCGGTTAAAAAACTTCGCAGTTTAAATACAGCGTCGTCGAAAACATCGTGGTAAAAAAATAATAACGATAACATCACACATATGTGTTTCTGAGGTTTTAAAAGTTGTAACTGACTTTTCGCATAATGATTTGGAAGCGCAAGTATGAAAATGGAAACAGGGTGAAAATATTAACGACATTTCAAGAATAAAAGGAAACTAAAACAAGTTATAATTTTCACTAAAACAATAACAGATTAACAAATGTGAAAGAAAATGATTTGATAGTTACCTAAGCAATTTGTATAGAGGTAACCTCATGCAGTTATTTGTCTTCTTTTTTCTAAACATTTCTAGACTGTATTTTTCATGAAAAATTATCAGTAAAATTTTATAAAAAAGATTAATTTATTAATAACCTTTGTTAATTAACTATGTAGATTTAAAAACTCTATTAAGTGTTATAAGTAGCATTAATTTTCGACTCATTTTCAACTTTTAAATGCTTAAGTTTCCTTCTTACATTTTCCGCAAAAATTTATTAGTTCACTCAAAAGTACGAATATAAAAATAAAAATATCCCTCTTTCCTTCTTGAGCTCCCAAATTATTATGCTAAAATGCACTTAAAATTTTCAAAAACCTGAAAAACGCATTATGTGCGATATTATTATCATGCGATGATTTGTAGATACTTAATTTTTACCACGATATTTTCGAAGACGATGTTTTCAAATTCGAAGTTTTTGAACCGCGTTATTTTCAACCACGATATTTAGTACCACGGTGTTTTAGGACTGCGGTATTTTTTCTTTGCTTTCTTTTCTCCCACGATGTTTTGTACTACGACGTTTTCACCTTGCTTTGTTTTCTCCGTCACGTTTTCGTCTACGATGTTTTCGGCGGACATCCTTGAGTGGATCGATAAAATGAGTACGAAGTCTGCTTGGGAACTAAACACTGGGGTTTTGCGACAAGCTGACCACTTGTCCAGGTATAAGCTCATGTATCCCGCGCCCATGGCCAAGAAAGCAGATATCATGGCACTGCAGGTCATGGCTTGCTAAGGATTGTTGGCGTTATTGAGTTTAGTTTTGTATTTTACTTAAGTCCTCTTATTCCATAATTGCATTTATCTCAACTTTAGGACTTTCAGAATTTATGTTAGTGTGTTTAGCATACTTGGAAAAAGATAAGCAGAACTTTTATCATAGTTCAATCAGCGATTTCCAGTGGGGTCCATGAAATTTTAAAGGTGGTCTATAATGATCAAGAGATCGATAGCCTTATATGCACCGGCAATTGATCGGCATAATAAAAAACCCTTAGTTTCCAAAAAATGTAATATTAAAATTAATTATAATTATTTTTTGATGTAAAGCTTTATCATACAAATAAATCAAGTCTTATTCAAAAAACGTAGGTAAGCTTTAAAAGTCAAATGAAAAAGACCAAAATTAAAGTTGTTACGAGGCCAATGACTTTTCCTTTTTTTTTACTCAATGGAAACAGTCTTTAGTCAAGTCATAACTTACGTCAGAAAACAAGAAATAGGTTCAGTATTTCTGAACAAGATAGTTTAAGAATTAAGTTAAACAATTTCATGCTCAATATCTCCCCCCCCAAAAAAAGAATCAATAGACCAATAAATTAAACGAAGTCATCACATTCATTAAAACTGAAATTTTGTTCAATTCCAATCTGTGATTTTGTGTCTGATAACTAGTTTATATTTGTAAAATTAAAAATAATAAAACATAAGTCTAATAAATAATAATTTTTTCAAACAATTTACAAATTGATTACGCTCTTAGTCTACTGTAATTATTATATTTATGAGCAAGCATTTATATTGTGATTGCGTTGTATGCCAGATATTACAGAGGAAAATGTAAGGAGGTTGACGCAACCGCAGAAAATGTTGGGAATCTCTGGTCTAGTTAGACGCAGTTTGAAATAATGATCAGGAAAATCTATCAAGCATTATTTAAGTTCTAGAATCGTGATACATACAAATTAAAGGTTAGAAATCCAACTAGGTACAACTTATAATATTCCTAAATGTAAAGCCGTAACTTAACTTGAGTAGAACTTATAAGTTGTGCATACAAATGAATATTTACTTCTGTCATAACATTGTAAGGTTTTAGTTAAACTAACAAAGTTTTATTTTAATTTAAATCTTTCTATCTCTTCTCATGTTTCAACTTCCCGTTAGAAGAAGCGCGCGTTTTCAGCTTATGCTAATTTGAAGTGGAGCCAAGTGCTATTTAAGCAAAAGGTAGAAACCTCTTAGTGTGAGAGAGCTTTTAGTCTCAGATCACGGTCATTCTATTCGACGTTCGCCTCACCAGCTAGCAGTTAAATTCTAAGCCATAGTGCTTGCTACGTGATTGCTTATTGAAATAAATCCAAGTGCGCTAGTATTAGTAAATGTTGCTACGCAACATTTAGTTAGAGGCCAACTCCGCGTATAGCTCTGTGAGCAAAGATTAATTTAATTTCTGTTTAGCTTTAGTTTAATTTTAGCTGATTGTTCACTATAGACCCAAGTGTGGTCTTTTACTTTCTGTATTCCTCCCGAGTTGGGAAGTGATTTGTAAATAATATTGATTTAATCAAAGAGGATTTTAAATCCCTTTTCAAGTGCAGTTATTCTACCATTTAATCACAGTATCTACAACCAGAATATAGCTGCATTCAGCTCCCTGTTCCAGATCAGGACTTAAAGACTTTAAGGAGTTCCACAAAGATGTTTGCCAAGACTATGCACAGAACACTCAGTCCTGACAACATTAGGCAACAGAAAACGTTTCTGACGTTTCTGGGGTGTTTTACTTTCCCAATAATATGCTGTCATCTCTATCCAATTTGGAAGACAGCTATTTTCCTGTCATTCTCATTTACTTTTCATTCGTTAATTGAGATATTTAAAACTCAACGCATTTTCAAGAAGAACAGGATATGAAATATTCTCAACAATAGTGAATGAATTTTAGAGAGGAAGATTTTATTCTCTGAAATAATTCACTTCTCACATAATAGGAGAATACGAAAGGAAGCAAGCAATGCAAGTTTTGAACACTTTTTAAATCAATTATGTCCCTTGTAGTCTGACTGAATTGAGTTTCATAACTACATTCTAAGGGTATTATTTATTTTATCTAACCATTTATTATAGCTAACCATTTATGCAGTTTTACTATCATTCTCCCTTTTTATTTTCCTGCCAAAATGCTAATTTTAGCTCACGTGTACTAAAATGAAGTAGAAAGTGGTAGTATTTAAAGTGAGGTTTTAGTTTGCTTAGTCAGAGCGTGTTCCTCCCGCTGAAAGCCAGGTCACTTATAGAAATTCTACGGCAGCAGTCTGTCTTCGACATTGCTATATTCTTGCCAAGAGTGCTTGTCACGTCGGTATAAGTTTGAGCCAACTTGCGTGTAATTCATTTCTGTGAAGCCTTTTAGCTAATATTTCAACTAACGTCTGGACTAATATTTCAAGGGTAAAGTTATGGAACGTGCAAAACAAAGTTTTTATTAAAAAGAAATTACTAGGAAGTATATTGAGCACCATAGATTATGGCTCAAAATGTTGAATAGAGTAAACTTCATTTATTCAAATTTTAAATACTTAAATTTATCTAAATTTAAATTATTAAATTTAAATTTATTTAAATGGATATTTATCTGAAAACTGTAAATCGAAATGACTAAGAAATGTTTATTACATAATTAATATCTTTCTATTTTCTTTAATTAGAGCCCTGCAAGTTTTTTGTATAATTGTTCAGGTCTGATAGTAACTACCTAGATATCTGTTATTTTATAGACTTTCAAACTCTTCTCGCATTTCTTACAGATTTTCAACATCAATAAAGTCACTCAGTATTTACATGAATTTCACTTCATTACAAAAAAATGATTTAAACTTCAGGCACTTATGAAGTGCCTGAAGTTTAAATCATTCTAATTATGAAGTGCCTAAGTTTAAATCATTCTAATTTAATCTTCATAAGTGCACACTTGGCACTTATGAAGACAGGTAAAATAGGACTTAAATCAGGTCTTTGCATATCGTTACTTAAAACATAAGTATCTAGGTACTTACACATTTATTTGTCTAGATTACATATTTAAACAAACAGTTTAAAACTGAAACTGTTCATCCATTTCTATAATTATCACTTGACCTTATTTTCAGTTATGAAATAATTGCTGAATGTGTTCATATCTAATATTTAGATTCTTTCAGGCAAATGCTAGTGCATAATCTAATTGGGAACCATCGCAAAACGTTTCGTTTCATTACCTGTCTGAATTATACCATTTCGCGCCGACTACCTTCCAGGCAAGACCCTTATTGTTAGTGAGCTGAAAATAAGCATCCATTGGTACTGAACATCATCTTTATAAGTACCTGTCTTTATAAAAATTCGCAACCACCTGGAATTGTGAGTAGTCCTTCCAAAGCCGGTTCACCCTGCAAAACACTTCGTCAGGATAACATTTCTTACCTCAAGTCCTGTATCACTAGACCATCTCATTCCAACTTCATACCATGTATTATTTTTTACAGGTCCTGGTACTGTAAGGTTCCACATCTCTTTTCCAGTGGACACAAGTTGGTACATAAATATACCTCGGAAACACAATGCCACACCTTCGCTTCCATCACTATCCGCTCCTACATCAAACGGAAAAAAAGTATATTAATAAAGGTTATACTGTAATTTATTTAATTGGTTAGAGACATTGTTCATCATGAACTATGAGATATCGAATTATCTCCATTCTAACAACGTTAAGTGCCGATCTCTCGTATGAAATTCTTTATATAAATGCTAGTTAAATGTGCTTAACGTGCTTATTGTTTTTTAAATTTTTTTCCTTATCACAAACCACAATATTAATTCCTTTTTTATAATAATTTTAGCTAAAGAGGGAGAAAAAAAGAGGGAGAAAATACCTTATATACTCCCTATTTCAAAAAGCGACTTGGGACAGCACCCAGTCGTCAAATCCTGTGGTGAGGAATCATCATACACCACCTTTTTTAGTTCGGGCGCCACTGTAGAGTCCTCAGGATTTTTTGAAGTGGATGACATGAAAAATGAGCAACTTCATCGCCGAGACTCGAACACGCACCTCTCTAATACGCGCCAAGTGTGGAAACCATTACACACGAAGGCATGTAGAAAGGAGGGAGAACATACCTTCTTTATCTGTATTTTGGGTATTATGTTGCGGGTCTTGCAACGAAGGCTAGCTCTGAAAAAGCAGCACAATAAACAACGTCTACCCGATTTTACTTCGATAATTCCAAAATGGAGAGATAGTATGACATATTGTAACAAAACACAGTTTAGTTAGATGAAAGCGTACACTGAGCATACACACATTTTCTGATTACATTTAGTTGCCAAGATATCCTTTGAATCCTTTGTATAAAAGTAAGACATAGAAAAGAGAATTCCTGATGTGTTACATAGACACATTGAAAAATTTGAATATAGGTACGATGTGTACTTAAAGAGAATCCGTGATGTTTTGTATAGTGTTTCATAAAGTTCGTATGGTCATTATTAGTTAGTACAATACATTAGAAGACAAAGTCTGAGTATCTCCTATTAGGTATTAGTAGCATAAAAGGAAGAAATATAATATTCCAAACTAAACTAAGTAGAACGAACGTTGCACGCATTGGTTTAAGTAGATTTTAAGTTACACAAAATATTATCCATGAAGGCCTCCATGACCGAAATTACGTGCGTGCAAATTCCAGTTTAAATTTCCTAGACAGAGAAATATATAAAAAAACTGAAACGGAAAAACAAATAAAAATTTGCTTTCGGAATAAAATGTAGAGGGGAAACGGAAATTGCATTTTTAAAAAGAGAAAAGTGAAAGAAAGTTAAACTTATGAAAATAAGTATTACTTTTGTAAAATAAATGAAGAGAAAAATGTAAAACTACTTCTTTTAAAAAATAAAAAGTGAAAATTAAAAAATAAACTCGTAAAAATAAATAGTATTTATGTAAAATTTAAAAAATGTTAAACGTTAAAAAACTGTTTTAAAGTAAAAAAGTAAAAAGAAAATATCAAGCTTGTGAAAAAATACTATTTTGTAAAATAAAAATGTGAAAAAATTAATTTATGAAATTTACGTTTGCAAAAGAAAAAAATGCGGAATGAAAAAATAACAAATTTAATTTAGTAAGAAGTCAAAAGAAAAAAGAAAGCATCGAAAAAAATATGCTTGTAAAATAAAAAGAGATAATAGAAACATGGAGACCTCTTACAATTAAAAGAGAATAGAATAAATTTAAAGTAATAACTTAGGAAAATTATAAGAAATTTTGCTTCATAATATTTCAAGAAACATACACGTTGATTGCCTGAAATAGAAAGCATTCATTGCAAGGGAGTGGCAGACAAGGTGGAACTTGAACAGAGACGCAGTTTATTTGCTGTTTTCCGCCAAGCAGCGACGTCATGGTGTTTTTCACATGGACCTTATAAGAGATAGACCCTGGACTCGCTTTAATTGGATGTCATTCGCAACATTGGGAATATCCAAAAGAGTAGTAGTACAAAGATAATCTGAGAACCGTAGAAGATATAAGAGCGAATATAACAATGTGTTTTAGGAAATTACATGTATAAATGTTGCTATGGGTTGCTTTCAACATGCATAGTGGTTCCTGACTTTGCAAGTACTCCATGCAAAAGTTTGCAAGCTTGTTTGCTTTAATTTCAAACTGCACAAGCTACTTGTTCTGAAAATTGCTTTGGGTATTTCATTTCAAAGTGTTTCTGCTATGCCCTCCAATTAAATCAAATTTTATATGAGTATCATCAGTCTCCTTTGCCGCTATGAGTACTGTTTATTATGCACACAATCCTTTGGACAATCTTAAGACAATGATTTTATTCTCCAAGTGAAATAATGCATAATTAAGTAGCGTACGCAAAGAAAAAAAGAAAAAGATTTTTTTTTAATCTAACTGCTCAATTTGAGTTTAAAATAGAAAGTAATGGAATTTTAAACCATTATTTTAGTCAAAATATAAAGACAGCACTCATACATATGGCAAGTCAGATCAGCCAATAAGATTTTATTAAAATTATGAGGTTTACACCCGGGCAGGAATTCTGAAAAATCAACCAATCATACCTTACCAGGATTTGAGCTCCTTACTTCCCGATTACTACCTGCTAATGCTTCCAATCACACTTCGAAGATATATGGAAAGAAAGAAGCATTTTTTCCGCCAATGGCGGGCCCTCAGGCTACCTTCGGCTTGGCCACAACTAAGGTCAGAATCTGTGGTCACTTTAATATGGAGGCAACTAACAGGCGGGGCCACCTTTGCCTCCCATGAAGGGACGGATACTTACTACCATGCCTTCTTGGGGATTCGAAGACGGGCTCTTTGGTATCGCAGTCAACTTCCCTAACCACTATACTGTCTGGGAGGTGGGAACTTTATTCGAGATAAATTTATCCAAGTTTTATGATTTAGTAGAAATGATCCACAGCTGGTTAATGGTTTTGAAAAATTCAGTTGAAAGAAAATCTAACAGATTCGCTCATGATTAACAACGTAATTCATTCTTAGCAATATTTCTATTTAGACTTTACAGCAGTAATTAAATGAAAAATCTTTACCATTATATGCATTGATTAATACCTGTGCTATATATGTACCGAAGTTCAGGATCATTTCTCTTGAAAGTAATTTTTACCCAGATACTCATTGACATTCCTTCTTGGCAGGTAATAGGATGAGACCAACAATTTTCGTGATTTTTGTTCTTTGGTATGACACGCATTTTCAAGCACTGCTTGGTATCGTTTCCCGCATTGTCATCTAAGTCAATAGCCCAACCGAAACCTAACGGTCCATTAGAAATAGTGATGTCTGATAGGTCTACTGAAGAGCCATTACGGAGAAGATTCGGGAAATGATAATCTCCTGTCACATTATAGAATATTCCTGAAATAGCAAAATAAACGTATTTTAATGAAAGAAATACATTAAAAGGTTCTTTTGCAAAGAAGTAAATGTATCATCCACAACTTATGGACTGAGATCAGCATATGAAATTACAATATATGTAGGAATATGTTATCAGTAACAGAATCATAAAACATTATAAAAGCAATTTGAAAAGCTTCGTGGATATGTAAATATATCTACTTTTAGTTTTCCTACATTATTTTATTACAAGTTGGTGAAAATTGTATCATTTATTTCGCTTTTTTTATTTTTTTCTTCTTGTATTATATTTAGGATGCTTCTAGGAATATCTAGGTCACATATTCGAAGATAACAAAATCAACTACAGTGTGGGCTTAAGAATGCATCTACTAATGAAGTTCATCTGATGTTCTGCGTTCCGCTCGCAGTGTTTGTCTGTATTCTATTTCTGGTTATGATTTATGGCTTTCTTTCTGTCATGTACTTTCGTCGAAGTTCAATGCTTTCCATAACTAATTTGTTATAACTTCGATCTTTCGGAGGGAAGAATGAACTGATATTTTTTAAAAAAGTTTACTGAACTTTTCGAGTTAGAGTAATTTAATTCAGTTGCTTCTCTGGCAGAAGTTAGTTACTTAACGCTATGCCTTCGTATTTTGATATGACTTGGCTGATTTTGAACTTATCTGATATGACATAGCTGATTTTAACTGCATTTAAAAAATTTCGGCATTAAGATAAAATATATGTGTTAAATCTTAAAACTGTTTAATAGGGTAAGGTTGCTATCGACGGGCCACTTAGAAAAAATTATGCTTAAAATCGTCACATTTGGTAGTTTTACAGTTTTGTACATTTTAATGTAAATAATACTTTCCATACTACACATATCTAGAAACAAACGTTACTTGACCAGTTCAGTTGCATTTTTCTCAATAATATATTTTGGCCCTCTTTTTAGCAACAGCACACTTCTCATGAAACCTCACTTTAGATAGACACTGAATCATGTCTTCCTTGATGTCATCACAAGAGATAGCAGAGAACCATGAATTCTTTGCCCTAGGAATATCAAACGTTCCATTTCGCAATGAATTAAGCATACGACTTATATTATCTTTCTCCCATTTACCATATTTAATTCCCAGCGCCATTTAGAACCTCCCTTGCCTCCCAAAAAAAAGTAAGACGCCCTCCCACATTATAAGATTAACATCAAAATCAGAGATGCACGACAGAAAAGCAAAACGCTACTATCAAATCGCAAAAATATGCACTATGTATCCTAAGTTTAATATCTGGCTTCTGTTGATATATCTCTACTAAGCTTCTACTGTTGGAAGTATTTGCTGAAAACAGTAGTAAGAATAAAAAAAAAAATCTGAAAGATTTCAGATTTTAAATTACGTCCAAAGGCGCGTTTTTTTAACGTTTCGTGTGCTACCTTTTTTTATTAAATATCATGTACTACGTACTCAAACCATAAAATTCAGTTCAAAATCAATATCGCAAAATCATTTTAAAATGAACATATCTTTAGAATTTCCGTAAGTCTCGTGCGCTGGAGATAAAAATGTTTTTCTTTTTCCGTACAGTGTTGCCATTGCTCGCTTTGAAATCATTTAGTTTGTTAATCAGAAATTCGTTGAAATGTTACAAAACATAAAATCGATAATAAAGCAAATTTCAAATTCAAAATTAGGGCTTCCAGATGCCCATATTTGCAGTAGGATTACGTCATTCAAAATTCGATGGCTCTAGGTTTTATCACAATGCGAGAAACATGCATACATTTATGCAGATTTTTCATTTTTTAAAATTTAATGCAGAGCGATAACATTTAGTGGCAACAATTTGAAAAGTGAAACGGGCATTCAGAGTGATTCAACGCAAAATCGCAAAACGAAAGTAATAGTCCTTCGGGACTAAATCCCTTTGGACTAATTATGTTACCCTAGCGTTAAACTTGTTAAATTTTCTTATTTTATTTCCTACATTATGCATGTTCCTTAATCTATTTATTGTCCAGATACAATTTTAAACCTGCAAATAAGTGTAAATTATGTAAGAAATAATGAAAATCATTGCAATAATTTCAATAAAGTATTCATTTTACTCACGAATTAGGAATACTCCGATTTAGATTAAAATAAAATTAATGGCTTATAATTATTTTTATTACAAAGGATTTGCGATCATTATTTAATAGTAGATTTAAAGCCATTGTAAATGCAGCCAAATAACGGTGATTTAACACAGTTTTGAATATTATCAGTAACAACTTAAATACTATTAACGTCGCACTGATATCCATATTTTATTTATATTGATAAATTAGAAGAAAAGTGCAAAAATCTTACCTTCTTGTAAAGCAAGCTTGTTTGGGCTCAACATCCTAATAGATTTGAAATAGCTGTGTTATAGTTTTCAGAGAGCTGTGTCAAGGATTATGTGGAGAGCATTTTAAATTCTTCTATGTCGAAGAAGGAAAACTACATTTGTATGTCTCGACCACATAAAATAACACAGAACAAACTGGTAATCTACGTATTTATATCAAAGTTCTTTATCGAAATCTGAAGCCAGGGCAAAAGCAGCCATTTGCGGCTACACTGAGCGGCAGAATTTAGGCGCTCAGAATCTAACAAAGGCACTGGGCAGCAGAAGTTAGGGCATGCAGAGAATAATTCGAGTGGTAAAATGCTTAACACTGGCCCTGAATGTATTGTGTATCTTTAATATAAATTATTAGCCTTATATTTGCTCTTCTTTTTTATTTTTATTAATTGTTTGCGTCTAAACCCCTAAGTCCTATTATTATTGTCTAAAGCGTAGTATTTTATAGCAAGATAAAAAGAAGTTATTTTTACCTGTTCTAGGTCCAGGAGTAGTAGTTTGTTCAGTAGTCGTTGTTGGTTCTAAGGTAGTTGTCGTTGTTGGTTCAGTTGTTGTTGTAGCCTTTTCCGTGGTTGTTGTAGTTGCTTCTGTGGTTGTTGTAGTTGGCTCGGTGGTTGTTGTAGTCGCTTTAGTAGTTGTCGTAGTTGCTTCTGTGGTCGTTGTTGTAGGAGCTAACGTAGTTGTAGTAGTCGGTTCAGTAGTTGTCGTAGTTGCTTCTGTGGTCGTTGTAGTAGGAGCTAACGTAGTTGTTGTTGGAGCTTCTGTAGTAGTAGTAGTTGTTGTTGTTGTTGCAGCTTCAGTAGTTGTAGTAGTAGTAGTTGGGACTTCTGTGGTAGTGGTTGTAGGTGCTTCTGTTGTAGTAGTAGTAGTTGGGATTTCTGTGGTAGTGGTTGTAGGTGCTTCTGTTGTGGTAGTAGTTGTCGGAGCTTCTGTTGTTGTGGTTGTAGGTTTTTCAGTTGTAGTAGTGGTTGTTGGAACTTCTGTTGTAGTAGTAGTTGTCGGAGCTTTTGTTGTTGTAGTTGTGGGTGCTTCACTTGTTGTGGTGGACGTCGGAGCTTCTGTTGTTGTAGTTGTAGGTGGCTCAGTCGTAGTCGTAGTAGTAGTTGGTTCTTCAGTTGTCGTTGTTGTGGGCTCTGAAACCAAGTAACTGCATTAGTTGCATTTAAAATTGCATGATTTCCTTAAAACTGTTTCGGGCCTTGCTAATCACAGGTAAAATAACATTTATTAAGTCATCTTGTTTATTTAAGGTGAAGTGGGGTAAGTGCAGACTGGTTTTTGTAAAGTTGAAATTTAAACAATTGTATATTTTCAATATG
This sequence comes from Stegodyphus mimosarum, assembly GCA_000611955.2. Taxonomy (NCBI): domain Eukaryota; kingdom Metazoa; phylum Arthropoda; class Arachnida; order Araneae; family Eresidae; genus Stegodyphus; species Stegodyphus mimosarum. The sequence continues at coordinate 120,256 of KK113013.1, read as the reverse complement.
CTATTTAAATTGTTGTACACTTATACATAACATGTGCAATTAGGCAATAGTAAAATTATTAACAAGCCTGCTGTAAAATGCTTAGGTTTATTTAAGTGAGGAAAACACACTCATTCTTGCGTGGCATCTGTGTGGAATAGCTCATATTATCTTGTTGTAAATTACTACATACTAGTCAGAGAAATTTCTCTCATATTATAATAAAAATAACCGGTACACACACTTGCTCCATTTACCAACATATCCCATTCCATCTTAATATTTCCAATTTTTTCTCATTAAACTTCTGCAATATGGTACCTCGAATTATACGTAAATTTTTTATATTTATGTATTACTAAGCTTTCTTTTATTGAAGAGGAGTAATTATTTTAAAATCAATACTTTTGACTTTGAAATGTCCACATACTATAATTCTAAAACATTTGAATAAGAAAAAGTATAAATTACAGTCGAACTTTAGTTCTCACACTCTCACCCCCCCCCCC
>KK113013.1:55443-107060 GCA_000611955.2 Stegodyphus mimosarum | reverse complement strand
CTTCATTGTCTACAATAAAAGCAAAGAAAATAGAAAACATACAAAGCACTCACTAAATATATAAGAAAATATAAATCAATAATCAATACTTCATTGCACACCAAATACATTCTAAAAGCAAGCTTAGTCACAATGTCAACACATTCCAAACGTAACCTTATTCACATTCTTCAAAAAACAAAGTTCACACTTCAGTCACACACAAAAACCAAATTTTTCTGAAGCAAACCACGTATCAAAAGCAATTCTTTCACTCTTACACGTGCTTTTTCAATCAAACAGACTATCATTTTTCATTTGAAAGACATTCATTTTCTTAGCATTTGAATTTTTCCACATACATACTGCGCTCATAATCAAATGTTGTCATGGTGTATTTTTGTGTCAATATCATTTTAGAAAACTAGAATGTTTTCCTCAATTTTTGTAACCTAAACAAGACTGGATATTATAAGACGTTCATAACTTGTAAGCAATAACAGTGAGAAGCCAAAGAATTGTGTTCTTTAGCCTTCCATTAAATATTTACATAAAAAGATTGACTAAAATCTACCCCTTTTTAGCCAAAAGAAGCAATAGTAAATAACATAAAATAAAATTTATAATTAATTAAGCTAAACAAGTTAATGAACACTCGTTAAAAATAGATGGCATAGTTCTGTTGTTTTGTATAAAGGTTGGCGGGAAAGAAAAGTTCTTCTTCTAGTTTTGATTTTCATCAATCCAGAATTTGGAGAAGAGATCTTCAGGAATTATTTTCATCTGTCCATCACTGTATGCAGAAAGCAGATCCTGTTAGGAAAAAAAAACGAAGGAATTTAAGTAAAGATAAAAAATCAAAAGATAAAAAAAATTGTCCATTTTTTAGGTTCTTATGGCTTTAGTTTGAAATTATTGAAGAATTATGAATAGAATGGAAGAGAGAAATAATCACATAGCATTTGAATCCATAATTTGTTCAAAATATTAGGTTATTTATTTATTTTTCAACCCAGATATGTTGAAAATATTCCTCTTGTTTTATGTTAGTTTGTATATTAGGTTTTTGCCGCGCAGTTTTAATGCACGTCTTTTTTTTTAACCAATTAGTTGTTAGAATCGTAAACACAGAGTCGTACCTCGATATTTTTTTCACCTGAGGCAAAGAATTAAATGTACGCCCTTATATAAATAAAATTAATTATATCAGTGTTCTTTTGTTTCCAAAAAAGGAAACTGTTTTAGATCATAATAATATAACTAACATAATATATATTAATTTTTAATCTTAGCTTTATCCAATATTCAGAAAAAGATACATGAAATAATTTATAATTTTTAAATCAAAACGCTAAACAGTACTTTTTCGGTAAACATCAAATAACACTGAAATAATGTAAATATCAGTATAATTAAAATATAAAAAATAGCATTAATTTTCAAGTTTTTTTGTAATTTTTTTCTTTTAACAAAGCAAACTTTTCAATAGCATTTTCAAAATCTATTTAATTATTCTACTGAGAAAATAGCCAGGTTTGAAAGTTTTTCTTGACTAAAGAAAGATTTCCCATAATTTTTATTATTTTAAGTTTGCTGAAGTTTCTTTTATTCTAGCTCTAGTAAATGGGTGCAACTAAAAATATTCTTAACGTAATTTCCAAATTCAGATACGACTGAACTAAAATGTATTCGTAAACGATCTTACTTCAGTGCCCAGTTCTAAAGAAATAACGTCTTTTTAAAGTTAAATATTTCATAACTTTTACATAACCTCTTACATAACTTTATATATGACTTTTTTCTTCTGTCCCTGACTTCCATTTTGAATGCATAACATTTTCTTTCTTATTTCTGTGCTGTGAACTACTAACGCTTGCTGCTTATAACATATTTTGAAAATTTATCGGTATCCACATAGTTTTCAAGAACAGGCTCTTATTGCGCAAGTTATTTATGATGGCTTTTTAAAATATTTGATTAGCAAGAAATGGAAAAGCAATATTTAAATTGCCCTTAACTGTGAACTTCTTCTTTAGCCATCTACAGCCTATCATTATATACAATACTGACCATGGCTGAAAGTATCTGAACCTTCTCAATCTAAAGCTTTATTTATGTATGTAATAAGATGACTTAAAGAAAGAAAGTTAAAATGGATTGGCGTTGGAGAGATTTTACTGCGTAGTTAGAAAGACGGCTGCATAAACCAAAAAAACATCCAGACGGGGCTGTTTGGAACTATTTTATTCCATGATGATGAACATGTCCACTGTGAATGCGCCATGCACCCCACAATTTCATACAGCTTACATCTTCTTAAACAATGGAAGAAATTAGAAAAGTAAATTCAGAGTGGCTAGCGGCAAGGCTACACAGCGAAAAGCAGCATAAGAGCGAAGAGAGGGAGTTGCGACGTAATTACCCTTTTATACCGGATTACATTTCAGATCACATGACAGATTGATATCCAAATGTTGGGCTCAGATTCCATCGATAAGTGCGCAACAGAGTTTAGATGATGGACCTTTTTCAGAGTTTACGACTGCCCAAAGCCTTCATAATACAAGGGGTTATGCCAGATGACCTGTTGTTTGTGTCCCGCTCACTGCAAGACAGAAGAAAGCGCATTTAGTATGGTGCAGAAAACATACTCCTTGGACCAGACTTTAGTGGAGCACCGTACGTTTGACAGGTGAGTCAAGATTCAGCCTGAATTCTGATTCTCGAAGTACTTGTATTTGGAGAGAGCCCGGAACACACCCTTCCGTTACCTGGGAAAGGATCGTTACAGTGGCAGAGGTGTAATGGTTTGGGCAGGCACTGTGTTGAATAGCCGTACACCCCTGCATGTTTTTGACAAGGGCTCCCTGACTGCTATGAGGTTATAGAGAGAAGATCTTATAGCTGTATGTTTGACTTTTCAATGGTGCAGTTGGTTCTGGGTTCCTGTTAATGGACGACAATGCTTGTTCCCATAGGGATCAGCTGTTCGACGATTACCTGGAAAGTGAGGACATTCGTCTCATGCATTGGCCAGCCAAATTTCTTGATCTTAATTGTATACAGTGTCTGAGACGTTCTTGGGAGTTAATTTCATCCTTTCGTCCCCTTCCGAAAGCGATCCCGGAGTTGAAAACTGTTCGATATCACAACGTGAATTTTGGACATCCATGTACTATGAGCTTTACTGATAATCACAAAATCACTTTTGAATGATACATCTCTTTCTTTATAATTGTATATTCATACTAAATTTCATTAAAATCTTTCAGTTAGTTTTCTAAAAATTCGATATAATGTGGAAATGCCCTTAATTTTTTGCACGAGTGCGTCCCTAAAAAAGCTATATTTGCCACTATTTTGCCAGGATATGAAATCCTCGAACTGAAAACAATGAATACTCTATAGAGAAATATACTTTTTTAGTTATAATTTTTCCCCAACAATAAATTCCCATTTTTTATTTATTATATATGTTTGAAGCATTTAATAAATAAAAAAGATATTTCGAATAGTGCAACAATATTTAAGCAAATTATTTTGCAAAGAAAGAAAGTGATAAGTAAAAATGCGTCCCTCCTGACGTATTGTATATATGTATTAGTGTTTTGTTTATAATTTATATATTAGGTCTACAGTGTGATAATTATTAAGCTGCGTGAAAAAATAACTTGATAGCGTTTGAACAATTGGCGAGACTCAGTTAAAACTTGGCAGTTGGAGGCAGGATTGCTGGGCAGGGATTGGTGGTAAGGGTTGGGATTTTTTTGAGCATGTGCACTGATATTGTTGTTGTTCAAGTTTCTTTGAAATTGTCAATTGACTACAGCCGGCCCAAGTGTCATAACAGTCAAAAATCTGATTAAAAAGTTTGAAAGAACTCTTAATGTTTGTGATAACAATTTTGGCAATGTTGGTTACCAAGCAAGTGTAAAAACGCCTGAAAATATCGAGAAAACACGAACTGTGTTTCAAAATAGCCCAAGGACATCGACCAGATCAGCTCCACTACAGACTGGAACCAAGCGGGAGACTGCTACAAATTGTTGTTTAAAACCTGCAGCTCTATCCGTACAAAATTCAAACTCATCAGCCATTGAATCGAATTGCCATTGAATAGTGTTTGTATTTTGCCAACACTGTTGTCGATATGATTGGCAAACAAAGATTTGATGGGAATATGGTTTGGTTTAGCGACGAAGCCCACTTTTATTTGGACGGGTACGTCAATAAGCAGAACTGCCGCATTTGCGGAGCGAAAATCCCCATTTCGTGATTGAGAAGTTTCTCTCTTTTGTGTACATTGTCAAGTCGTGGAATGATCGGTGCGATATTCATTGTAGGCACGGTGACTTCTGAACGTTATGTCAAAATTTTAGAAAATGATGTTATCCTTCTTATCCAATGTGACTCATATTTCGAAAAGGAGTAGTTCATGCAGGACGGAGCACAACCCATTGGAACGACATAGTTTTGAACTCCTGGAACAGCTGTTTGAAGAGAGCAGTCTAGGTACCCAGAAGCCACTGGAATAGGAATCGCTTGGCCGCCATATTCTTCTGATTTCAGCCCTTGTGACTAATTTTTGTGGAGCAATATTAAAGCTAAACTTTGCGCAAATAGCCTCGAAACAATCGCTACGCTCAAAATAACATTTCAAGAGGTCATCGAAAGCATCCATGTCCCGACACTTCAGCGAGTTTTGCAGAATTTTCCTCTTCGTCTGTGCCCCGCCATAGCCATTGATAGCAAGCGAACATGTCCTAAACTTAATTTGAATATTAGTAGTTACTTTTCAAATTTTAATAAAAGTTTTTAACTTAGTAGCTTTTGAAAATTTAATTTTTTATTTCATACAGCTTAATAATTGTATTATTATATTACAGTATTACAATTCGCATTATTAGTATATTACAGCCTCTAATACATTAATGCGAATGTATCAGATAAAACTATGATTATTTTAGTAGTAGTTATCACGCTGTTTCTAGCTGTGGCCAAACTTCAAAATTACTTCATCGATTACCACTCAAATACCAAATTTTCAATTCATTCATTATTGTAGATTAAAAAAATCCTTAATACTTACGATACATTGGCGCTATTTAAAAACATTTAAGCATTGGTTATTTAAAAAGAAACTGCGAAAATGCATATAATGTCTAAAGCTATTTATGATTTTTTCTATCATATATTAGAAATTGATTCCCTTTATTTTTATCTTTTAAATTCATTTCTTCCGTATTATGTTATGCTTCGTTGAATTTCGTAAAATTTAAAAATTACTTATAAAACTAATATTTTTTCATTGATTATTAGTCAATTTTAATAATAATTCATTACCTAAAGAAAAGAAGGTAACTGAATTCTTTCACTTGCAGAATCCTTTTCAAAATGTTACCGGATATCTTACTTGTAATAAAAAGAAATGTAAAATCAATATTTCCCAAACTTTAATCTAAGATAAATGAAGAAATTTGGCTCAAATTATTGATAAAATTTATGTATGGTCATTGACACGTTTATGCTAAAAAAGACTACGACTTTTTAGACTTGCGACTATTCTCAGGATTTAGAGGAATCTCAAGCTGCTATAAAATCTTTGTAAATGTGGCAAGAGTAACTATAAGATGTTGTGCAAATACAAGCAAGTAAAGAACAAGATTGATAAAAGATAAAATGCATTTTTGTTCTTTACTGTTACGTACTTTTGCATTTTAAACAAGCAAGCAATATTATCAAAAGTTACAATACTCTTAATAATTTTTTAAAAATATTTACTTTGGATGTAGAAAATTCTAAAAATTACATTAATCAAAATTGTTATAAGTGTTCCTCAATGTTAGACATTTTATCGAAAATTTACTTTCCCGTTTCAAAGTCATGATTTGAAATTTTCTCTTCTAATAATGATACTAATGATTTTTGAGAAACTTATTCCTCCAAGCGAATTTCAAAATCCTGTTATCTAACGTTTAAGGTATGTTAGTAGTACTAGGCATTATTATTTTATAAAAGAAGAGAGGTTTGTGCATGTTTCGTGTGTTACTACACATTGGTATTTTTCTGTTCTACATAATTTTTGTTTTCAGAGAACGTTTGCTGAAATGTACAGTGAATAGTGGATTTTTTACATGAAATAATGAAGTTAGTACATGAAGAAAAATAAAAAGGAAACTAAAGCACTTGACTGAATCAATAGTTTTCTATATATGCGAATTTCTGTGGGATTATAGAATTATGCAGGTGACCCTTCTTTTAAAAAATTTAATAACATTAAAAGTAACTGCTTAAAAACTGAAAAGCATTTCTGAGCACTAAAATTGCACTACAGTTGAGAATATAATTTTATTTTACCACCCGAATTATTTCAAAATAAATATCCATACGTGATTGAGCGGTTTGTTCCTGATTATATCACGAAAAGGTTAGAGGTTCGAAATAAAGTGATAAAAATTTTAATACGTTAAATTACAATCCTCTTAACTTAGGTGAATTCTTGTTGGCATTCTGTCAAGTTTGTTCTCATTAAGTAAAATGGAATAACCTTGATATTATACAGAGCAGAATTGCCTCAAGCAAGGACGAAGTAATAGCTAATTTGTATATTTTTTTAGTAATTTTACTGTCTCGCTCTATAAGGATTTAAATTTCACCCTTACTTTTTATTTTTCTCAAACCAAAAAATTAAAATAAATCCCTTCTTGCTGGTTTTAAATGTAAAATTAACTATTTTTTATGTTTGGGTTTAGCATCAAAATTTCTTTCCTGGGATCCCATTCGTTGTTATCGATATTTCCCTTCTTCACATTAAAATATTTTTCAGAAATTTCTGAAAAATATTAAATTCCCTGAAATTTGGTTTCTGTATAAAGCAAATGTAGTAATTCAAAAAGAAGCGGAATATAACCAGTTGAAAATTAAATGGCATCACGTGCAGGGCATAGAATCTGAAAAGCATTTCAGCATACTAAAATCGCACTACAGCAGAGAAGGAATTGTACATTACAAGCTCAACTATATATTCTATTTGCAACTGGGTGAATGAGGAAAAGGTAACGCATAAAAGAACAAAAATGAACTTTTAGAGACTGAGAGAAGAGGGTATTTCGTGCAGCTGGGTCAACAAATGTGTAACTCGACGGGTAAACTCGAAGCTATCTGCGAATGAGAAAAAGATGCTTTTCCATAGCTGAGCTCTGTAGATAATGATAACATGGCATAAGTATAGCATAAATATAATATAAGAATGTAAATATAGGTTGAGTAAGTAAATATGTTGTAAGTATGACGTTAATGTATTATAAATATGGCATAAATATGGCAGTGAAATGTTGCAGACAGTAAAATATGGTATTTTTCTTTCCGTGCAGAGGAAAACGTCTACGTGTTCTATCGATTATGAACAAACTCGCTTAAAGTATTTATCTGCCTAGTGGGAGAATACATTCGTGGACAATTGTATTGAGGCAATTGGCTCATTTTTACGTTACATATGGCGAAGTCCATGAAAACCTCATGCAGCCAACAACTTGCCAGAAATCAAACTCGGGTCAAGCTGTCGATGTTTAGCAGTGTTTGTTGTAGCGTCATTAGGTTTTTTAAAGTGGGAGACGTGAAAAATATGCACTGTCCTTGTCCGGACTCGAATCCTGGACTTCTCGAATACCCGTCGAGTATTCTTAAAATTACACCACGAAGGCATGCGAAACGGAGGGAGAAAATACCTCATATAGCCCCTTTTAAAGGGCGACTGAGAATTAGAGACCTAGTCGCCACATCCTGGGTAGTGACGTATTATCGTCCACCACCTTTTAGTTCAGACGCCATTTTTAGTGTCATTAGTTATTTTTTTGGTGCACAAGACGTTCAAAATATGCAATGCTCTCGCCAAGACTCAAACCCTGGACCTCTCGAAAACGCGTCGACTATGCTTCCAATTACAATACGAAGACATGCGGAAAGGAGGGAGAAAACACCTTATAGTGTTATTCCATCGGCCCACGGGAGTCTTAGAAAAACTGGAAATTCAGCAACTAAATCCTATTGTTCTTGCGTATCAATTCTCTGATAACAATGCAGATTTCTGAAAGCGGAAGGAAATATTACAAAGAAGTTTCAGCAAAAGCAGAGAGCAACTCTAGAAGAAATTAATAAAAATAGCTGTTAGTATAGATGAATTCTATTGCAGTTGCAACCTCAAGAAGTAGCTACTTAACATAAAAGCTAATAAATAAATACGTTTTTTTCTTCTTCTAAATCCAAATATTAGCATTGTAATGATACTATATATGAATAATATGACATATTTTGATAATTCGCTTACAAACAGATATATTTTACCTGTAAGAAAGGAACATAGTGTTAAAATCTCTCTGTTTTCTGTTTTTAAGTATTTCGAAGTTTCTAAATACATAGGAATAAACTATCGGTTTTATGAATTCATACTATCATTCTTGGAACACCTGGGGAGTTTCGAAATTTCTCAGGAAGTTTGCTAATATGTCTGGGGAAGGGTAAACTGCATAACTGAGAAACCGCCGGATATTACTTCAATTATAAATTCTCAATTTTTTGAACTTTTATTTATTCAAAAACAAACTTTTGTTAAAATACTTTGTGCGATTAATTCTTGAAATATCTTTATTTCTGGTAGAGTGAAAAATTTACAGGAGCTGATGTTCCGCAGAAATACTGAAGAAATCTGATTTTATTTTTCACTCTCTCTTTCTTCAGAATTATTTTATTCCTATTAATTTATGATAATTTCTTATATGACCTTTTTTAATTACTGAAAGAATCCATATTTTATTACTTTTAATTTCGAATATCAATAAATCATTACGTTGGTTTCCTATTTGATACATATTTTCTTGTTTAATTTTTCATCACCAGACATAACCTATTTATAACATCGTTGCACTTTTGTCGATGCTTAATATAGTATTTATCAAAATCTGACGCTACTAAACTAAAACGCTGCTCAGTTGTTGATCAGTATTTCTAACTTTGTGATCTGTAAATCAATTTTTAAAAAGACTCCCGTAAAGATTAAGAAACTAAAAGGATAAAACGCACGTTATAAAATAAATGCTTTAGGTTATGACAAAAGTAATTCTTCTTTTTTCTATAATTTTTTATGCAGTTTCACGGCATAAAGTTTCACCGGAGAATGTTTTATTTTAGTAAAATTTCGTTAAAATTAAATTAAAAATTATTAAACTAAATTTAATTTCAAAGTCATTCAAAAAATTAGCGAAATAATTTTATGTAATAAAAAATATTAAATATTTTCTCAGAAAATTATTTGCATTACAACTATCGTTGTAAATATTGTAATAAATCTATATTCAGTTTAATAAACTACCTAATAGATGTGTATTAGCTATAGCAATTGCGCCTTAATTTATGCTGAAGCTAGGAAAACACTATAAATATTTCGAGAGAAACTGATAAAGACCCGTGTCTTCTTCAAGCAGCAAAAATATTTTTAAGCAAGATGAATAAAATTGGCTATTAAACATGGGCAAATTTCGGAATTTTCAAAATTATAAAAATGACATAAGAACATTATAAATCTTAAAAAATGTCTGAGATAAAAGTATTCCTCTGTTTATGTAAAATAATCAAACATTAACTTACTTGTCCTAGGATGAAAACTGCAGTACGTCAAGTTTATCGCACATACAAAAATCACTGCACCTTTAAAGAAAAAAAAATTGTAAGATATAATTCAATTCATTTCCTTTCAGATTATAATAACCATGCAGAAGCATGTTCAGGAAGCATTCCATAGTTTAATAAGGTTTAGTCAAACGAGTTCTGGTGCTAAAAGACTATTAAAGAGTATCCATAACAACGAAAGATTCACTCAAATAACAGATGGGATGAACGTTTCCTAACAAACACGCAAGATATGTAAAGCTAAACAACAGTCACGCAAAAATGTGAATTAAAGAAATTTAACTCACGTATTTTATCCAGGCTCTTATAAAAAGGAAAATTACGTTTTGTAACTCTTCCTCTGTTTTTTCTTTGTAAACAAAAAAAAAAAAATTAAAAATCTGAAAGATTTCAGATTTTAAATTACGTCCAAAGGCGCGTTTTTTTAACGTTTCGTGTGCTACCTTTTTTTTATTAAATATCATGTACTACGTACTCAAACCATAAAATTCAGTTCAAAATCAATATCGCAAAATCATTTTAAAATGAACATATCTTTAGAATTTCCGTAAGTCTCGTGCGCTGGAGATAAAAATGTTTTTTTTTTTCCGTACAGTGTTGCCATTGCTCGCTTTGAAATCATTTAGTTTGTTAATCAGAAATTCGTTGAAATGTTACAAAACATAAAATCGATAATAAAGCAAATTTCAAATTCAAAATTAGGGCTTCCAGATGCCCATATTCGCAGTAGGATTACGTCATTCAAAATTCGATGGCTCTAGGTTTTATCACAATGCGAGAAACATGCATACATTTATGCAGATTTTTCATTTTTTAAAATTTAATGCAGAGCGATAACATTTAGTGGCAACAATTTGAAAAGTGAAACGGGCATTCAGAGTGATTCAACGCAAAATCGCAAAACGAAAGTAATAGTCCTTCGGGACTAAATCCCTTTGGACTAACAATAAATATGTTTAAAACAACCATATTTAAAACAAAGTTGACTTAAAATCAGGTAGTACGAAATAAAAGGAGTGCAATGGAATTGTAAATGTATTTCAAAGGAAATTTTAGAAAGTAAGACTTCACGTAAAATAAGGAAAAAAATGTAAACGAAGAGATTTTACGCATGATGAAATATAACGGTTGACAAGTACGTTAAATGCAAATTATTTAGATTATGGCAAAGCTTTCAAAAACTATTTGGTTTATAAGGTGTTTCTCCCGCCTTCTTCGCATGCCTTCGTGGTGCAGTGGTCTGCATGCTCGACGCGTAACCGAGAGGTCCGTGGTTCGAGTCCCGGCGAAGACATTGCTCATTTTTCATGACTCCTGTTTCCAAATTACCTAATGACTCTACACTGGCGCCCGAACTCAAAAAGGTGGTGGATGATGATTCTCCATCACCAGGATTTGGCAGTTGGGTTCCCTAATCCCCAGACGCCCTTTAAAATGGGGTATATAAGGTATTTCTCCCGCCTTCTTTTGCGTGCCTTCGTGGTGTAGTGGTCAGCACTCTCGGCGCGTATTCGAGAGGTCCGTGGTTCCAGTCCCGGGGAAGGCGTTGCTCATTTTTCATGACTCCTGCTTCCAAATAACCTAATGCCTCTACAGGTTTACGGAAGGGGGGCCTTCTTGGAGGTCTTCGTAGAGAACGCTGGCTTGCATTCAGTTACACATAGAAAAAAACAACGAAAATGTCCATGCAGGCGGCTCTTTCTCCGGAATTTGAGCTTCGATTGAACTAACAGTGTTCGGCGATTTTACCGCTCGGCTGCTCGAGCAATTCCACGTATTTTAGTTCCGTGCCTTCAAGATGAAGGCCCGCATAAGACCCCCAAAGGAATTGGCCCCGGAATACATTTCCTTGCAGTTAGTTAGCATGATTAGGATATTAATTTTTATAGAGAAAATTTGAAGAAAGATTCAATATTTGAATGATTTTGAGCCCAATTTTACATTGCTTTCATTGCCATCGAAAACGAGTAGCTAATTTAGGTTGGGACATCAATCTTATTCAAAGATTTGAAGATACAGATTCGATTAACCTTTTTTCGCTCTTGTCAAAAGTAAACACATTCAATTAAGAATTTTTGCCATAAGAATAATCTCTTTCTTTAGGCTTACACTTATATGTGAACAGTTTTTTCCGTTGTTTTTAGTAAATGACTAGACTGACCACTGAGCGTCTATAATTGATATAAAGATTATTTCTGGTAATTTTTCTATAAAGTTACAAACTTCATCAAAATCAAAACATCATAAGGTACTGCAAGTGAAAGATGTAATAAGAAATAAAGGAGCTTATAATTATTTGCATACAAATACATGAATTTTTTCTGTATGCCTCGAAGAAAAATGTAATAAATAAAAGGAAGATAATAGGTCGCCATTATTTATTCTCAATTACTTCCCTTCTTCTAAATATTTCAAAATATGTTTACTTTACGTAAACTATTGAGTGATTAATTCACCATATTAGAATTGTTTGAAATAAATGACAGTCTGAAAATTTAGTATTTAGTTATCTATTTTAAATTACAAAGTATAATCAATAGAAATTTCTTGAAAATACCCACTTTTAAATTTCAGACAGACAAAAAAATATTAATTGAATTTTTTTACTGTTATTACTGTTTCGTAAGTTGTTTTGTTAAAAAAAGTTCCATTTTTGAAAAAAAAAATGTGCTCATTAGCTACGTTTTGATCGCCTATTCGGCCCGCATGCAGTTTGAGATCTTTTGAGATTTCCTTTGCTAATAATGAGAATGCGATAGACCTCTCGAATACGCGTCGAGATCAAATCATCGGTGAGAATCTGTGTATGCTTTTCGAACATCGGCAAATAGTCTTCCAAAGGCATCAGTGTGTAAAATCTTTATCTGTTTTATTTCTTATGCTGTATTTGGAATCTTAATGTAGAAGTTTGCCTAAGCATTGCTCGTTATCATATTTACTGCTGAAGAGGTAAAAAGAAATCAGTTTGTTAAAAAAAAATTCTGAAAGGGTTCAGATTTTAACAGAAGCCCAAAGGGGTTTGTTAAGGTTCTCTTAAGTTCTCAATGAGCTTGCCGTTTGCTAGTCTGCCGTTATTCTCACTTCCCCCTCCCCCTTGCTAAACTATGTTTTCTGTCTTTTTAGCTTTATTATTAAGAACCATTTTCTTCGCATTTACGCCGTATAAAATTAAATAGTAAAATTACAGAAATTTTAAAAGCAACTTAGCAGCATACGTTTAGAATTTTCGATGCCGCGTTAAGTATTGCTTATAAACATTTTTCTGTTTTTTTTTTCAATCTTTTCTCAATTTACCATATCAGGATTCAATGACTTGCAAAAATTATTTTTATCTTTTCATTATTAACGTTTTTCTTGTTAACTTTATTTTGTAACTGTCATGTTCTTCGCACGTACGCAACATAAAATTCAATTCAGCGGGAAAATTACAAAATATTTAAAAACGGATTACCTCTAGAAACTTCGACATACGGTCTTGCGCCCTGAAGATAAAAAATGTTTTATTTCGAAAAGTGCTGTTACTCCTTGCTGTTAGATTGTTAAGCTTATTAATCAAAATTTTATTCAAGATTTACAAATGTGAAAAATAAACGTGGACCTTATAAGGTATTTCTCCCGCCTTCTTGGCATGCCTTCGTGGTGTAGTGGTCAGCACGACGGGTATTCGAGAGGTCCGTGGTTCGAATCCCAGCCAAGGTATTGCTCATTTTTCATGTCTCCTGCTTCTAAATAACCTAATGTCTCTACAACCTAGTTACCATTAACCACTGACCAGCGGTTAAGAATCCCTGAGTTAAAAGACATATATATGTATATAGTTACAGCCTTTAAACTCAATAAGGAACACTTGTTCTATGATTTAGGAACTCAGGCTACCTCGATGACAGTATAGAGTCCTACTGTCTATCTCTTGTGTGAAATCTGGAAAATAGTAACTGCACAGAAGAAGGGTTAAAACTATCCTATATTAAACTCTTTAAATTATTTACAATGCGGCAACTCGACGCTAACATACTACTCCTCTGCTTGGGCCGTAACTGAAAAAGTCGAATGAAAAACTCGAGAATTCAAGATATTAACAAGTAGTGGAATTAAATTACAGGGCTCATACAATCCTGTATCCTACAGCTCGTTGATGAGTTTAGTGGCAGCAAGATAATAGCTGTTAAGCCACGTTTAACCACCAATAAATGCTAAGCCGAAGCTTGCGTTACAAATACTCACAGAGTTTTCCCAGACTCTCTAACTTTCCCTTCTAGAACTCAATATTTAAACATTTTCTGCCACTGGTAGAATTTGCATTCCTTACACGCGCTACCAAATTTAAATATTCTGGCACTGACAATTAGGGGAACGAAGGCTTATAGGAAAGAGCTTCAAATTAAATTTAACTGGTTATTTAAAATAAATATAAATACTTACAACAATATCGACCTCTCACTCCGCTTGAACTGAACATTCCGGATGCTAACATCAGGCTCAGTCCAAAAGTGCTGGTCGACCAGGGTAGAAACCTCACGCAAAACTCAGGAACCAGCGGCAATTAAATCAAATATTTATGCAGAATCAAACTTGCAAGCACCGGAAGCAACAAAGATATGGACATCAATACATCTGCCCGACTGTTCCAACACACCTCAAGCTCCTTCTCAGATTCATTTCCCACACAAATACAGAACGCAAAAAATACACTGAAGTGATACTGAATTACAGATAGCAAGCCAATAACGAGTTGGGCCTCCTCTGGCCTTGATAACGATTGTCACAAAAATGAATAATAGATTCAAAGATTTTGTGGAAACGTTTCACGGGAGTGCCTCGATAAATTCCATAATTCAAGAAAGGTAGCTAAAGTTCTGTAATGTGCTTTCACACCTTTCTTCAAAGCACCCCAGATGTACTCCGTAGGACTTAAGTCAGGGCTTCTAGCTGGCCAATTCATGATAGAGAAGTTAGAGGAATGCTCATCCAACCAGGCTGTAGCCAAACGGGACCTGTGAAATATGCAGTTATTTTACTGGAACATTCTATTTCCGTGTGAATGAGACGAGATCGCCAAGTAACTCTACTTACCGAATAGCATTGAGGGAGATACAAAATCAGGTTAAGGCAGGTTGGTACAAGTACCAAAAATCTCAAACACTGCCAAGAGAAAACACCTCAGACCATGGTTGAGCCGACATTGTCTTGTATAGTTTCAATCAGGCATGCCGACTTCATGAGTTTGACGCCATGTTCTCAGCTTTCGGTCGGCGTTAAGCAGTCGGAATTGAGATTCATCACTCCATATTACTTGGTTCCAATCCTTTAGAATCCATTCTCTGTGTTCTCTTGCCCACACAAGAAGTACAGCCCGATAGTGTATTGAGCAAAGGTACTTTCGTGGGTCTATGGCTTTCGAAGTCCGTACGGTGAAACGAGCGTTGTACTCTCGGTTTACTGATTTTATGACTGGCGCCCTGATTCAGCTTAGTAGAAATTTGAGCTAGTGTTTAACTTTGCTGGCTAGTACAATACTGAGTTGTCTCACACCACGCTCGAAGACTAATTGTTCTTTGCAATTTGCCTGATCGTTAGTTTTTTTACCGAGCATCCATGCATTCTCGGTATACTCTTGAATACTGTCGACCTTATTATTACTATTTATTTATTTTTGAAGTTGGGTATTTTTGCTTAGGACAATGATTGATGCAAACCTGTTAATGTTTCTCAATAAAAAGCGAGAGTTTTACAGTGCGTTAGTATTCTTCTCGTTCTTCCTTTCGGTGTATTTGGATTAAAAAATCAGAAAGTTCCATCTGCTTTTTTCTAATAATTCATTTAACTTTCTTACCAGTTAAAGTCGCTTTGTCCTTTTTATTATCACTGGTTTCGCAGTTGGCTGGTTTATAATGTCAACAAGCTCTTGATTCGTCATTTCGCCATTAATTCCTCTGATTCTCCTTCTTCCATATCTGAAAATTCGTTACCACAAATTGCTTTTTTTGAGCTTCATTTTTAATCGATAAAAATCCTTTAAAAATTATTGATAACTTTTGGAGAGAGCGAAAGCCAATAAGCATTCGCTATTGATGAAAGAAAGTTAAACAGCATATAATGGAAATTCTAGGGTTTGTTAAATTAAATGAAAGCAATTAAGATAATGCATGTAAGAGAAATCGCGTTCCACAAATTCGTGTTCGGCAAGGGTTTATGTACATCTGACGAATATCGCCACAAATAGCGTCTAATGGGAGCCAGATGTGCGTGAATCATCAGAATTAAATTCCTTTACTAGGGAAGCGAAGATAGACAGAAGACAGCCCATTGGTTCTTACGATCACATGGATAAACGAATTTGTTTAGCTACTTCACAGCAAAATTGATGGGAAAGCAATGTACGATGCGTACAGTTATATGATTCAAGTTCGAAAGCGATCCACCAGTGACCAAGCAGTAAAACCTCTGAATATTGGTAGTTCGGTTTGAGTTTCGAATCTTACAAATGGGTGTTCTCGTGGCTTTTCTCATGTGTAACGTGTATACAACCTAGTTTTCTTTAGAAAGTTCGTCATAAAGTCATCTATTCCTTCAGGCAGATATTCCTCTAGTGCTTTACCATAATCAAATAAACCAAACCAAACATCAAGTTAGAAAGGATTAAAACAATAATACAAAATAAAATAGACTTTTAAAAATTAAACATAGTAATGTAAAGTTCCTTAGAAGGAAAGTCAAGAGATTTTCAGAGGGTCATTTTTTTCAAGTCCAGATTTAGAAAATGTTACAAAGTCAGTAGACAAACAAGGGCTAGGCTCTTTCCAACGCTAACGTTACTTTCTTTCAGGAGTGGAAGAAACGAAAACTCAAAGCTGTTTTTGAGCGTATTGGGAATCGGTGACATCATATAAGTGTGAACCTTGTAGTATAGTAGCTATGATGCTTGATTTAGGTTCCTGTTGTAACGATTACACGTGTTTGCTGCCAGAAGCCAAATTTAAAACTGTTCATTACGTTCACAGTACAGTACTATCAGAGCGAAATTTTGAATAAGTAATTAAATAAATGAAGTTCTTGATTAAATGTATAAAAATAAAAAAAGTCTTTAATAAATATGGATAGTACAAAATATGGGCAATATAAAGTAAAAATTTGGAAATTTATGTGTCCCTATCAGCACATATGTGAACAAAACTCCATAATAGTAGGAGCTTTATGCTTTAAGCTGGAAAATTGTGACTTAACTTGTTTGTATAAATTACGAAGCACCTAACTTCAAAATCTTTGGTTATTATTAATCAGAAAGCATCTGTCATTACTGGCATTAATATCTTCCTTAAGTAGCTCGGAATAATAACCGTGAGTAATTAATATACTCACATACCGCTTTGTCGTAGAAACTCTTAATTAAATACTTTAAGTAGTTTTCTGTCATCCTTAACTTTAAGTACTGATCGAGCAGATAATTTCTGAGGAAGACTTAAACATTAGTATTGATGCAAAGGAATTTACTTTGTACTTTTTGGAGCTTATGAATATCCGCTTTGGAAGCAGCAATCCACGCAGGTGATGCATGTATCAGTACGGGAAACATGTTTTGCTTAATGATGCTTCATTTTTAAATGCTGCTAAATTGCTTTTATAATTGCTTAAATTTAGTTAAAGCTGAATTGCTTAATAATTGCTCCTGTTTTAATAATTGTTTAAATTTTGATGCTTCATTTTAAACAATTATTTTTAGATGCTTAATTTTTAAACTCAAATTAGAACACTTTCCTGTAAGAGGAAGCAACCTAATTGCAACTTCGATTAGGTTCAGACTAATTTTTCATATAATTTGACTCAGGTCTTATGGAAAGATGAAACCGACGTATTAAGCTTTGTTCACTACAGAAACTTCAGTATTGAGAATGTGAAGCTTTTGCTTCATAGACAGTCTACATTTCTTCTTTTTTCTATTAATCAGGAGTTGTAATTTACTTGCATTAATTCTTACTCGTCACTTACGACGTAAAAATTCTATGTCTGCTGAATAATTTTGTAGTTCTTTAATCTCGTGATTTGGATTAACATATTTTCCAGTGATTGCTATAATGTCTGTATAGCAAGCTAATAAGGTGTTCACATTATGGCTGGGGACGTTAGTAATGTAGAACTAGTAGAGGACAGGTTGCAATACTGTGATCATGGAATTACTGATGAATTATTTTAAAAATTGATGTCGCATTCACTTGACTCGCAATGAATGGGAGATCGCATAATGAGTACAGTTTCTTGGCTAATAACGACCTGAAATAATTTACAAGTAAAACCATCATGCTAGATACGGCCAATGGCTTTCGATACGTGTGGCATAAGCGTGACACTTTGTTATCAGTTGCCGTGCCGTCAAATTCCGTGACCCGGGCACGTTGCTTGGTAGTCGATAAGTTTTTCGGTGAATTCGAACTGTTATATTAGTTATTTTCTACGGTTGTAAAACTTAAGGGTTGACTATACAGGTTTTTAAAATAACAGTCAGTTTACAAATAGTTTAGGGTGGCAGGTTAAGGATCATATACTTTGTAGTCCCGTCCAAACTTTCAGGCTTTTTAACATTTGGAACGTTTTTTAACATCCATGCGCTTTATAAATAGTAAGCGAAATGAGATTCTTTAAGAACGGGTCTTGATTCCTTATCTTGACAACGTCACTAATGTCCGCAGTGAAATTAGACGGAAATGCATGTTCGTTTCTTGAATATTGCTTTAAAAAGAGATCTGCAAATGTTTTTGCCACATACTTGTTCGTAAGAGCGCTACGATTCTATGTGTACATTAGTCTTTTGCACTGTCTTTTGTTTCGTGCTTTTAATGAAGGAGTCATCATGACTTAATACTTTGTGTTTCCACTGTTTTAAGCAGATCAATGACAGCTTTAACATCCTTATTGGTTTTGTTAGCCAGCTTCTTAAGATCCCATGGTGAGATGCTATCGCTAGAGGAAGCTGTTTAGGTGTTTTATGACATCTTGAGTGTGCATAGGAGGTTTCACAATTTTGTGACCCTTCGGCACAGTTTTGTATGTTTCCAAAAAGACATTTTAAATGCTTTTAGTGAAACACTTAACTGAGTTATCAATATTTGTAGCTGTTTAAAGCTGATGATTTCAGAAAGGTGCATGATGATGAAATTCCAAAATAATCTCCCGTCGGTGAATTTTTGTAGGAACATCCTTGTTTCGAGATGTTCTGTGAAAAGTAAGAATCGAACGTGATCAATGAGAGTTCGGTTGTACCTTCTACGTCAATGTCATAGAAGTGGTGAACAGTATTCAGTCCAGTACCCTGGATACTGTAACCTAAAGCATATTCATCTGGGGCTTGTAGAGCGAAGGAATGATTGGTAGTACAGTTATGCAATATGTTATTATTACAGTTGTATTTCCTACAACTCCAATCGTTGATTTTAATATTTACTGTCTCCGCCAAGCATAGTGTCAGAGTCAATTCGCAACATTTCTGTAATTATTTCACTAGTTCCGGGGGATAATGAACGTTAATGAAATACATATTCCCCAAATTTAGGCAAATTACTGGCACTGTCACAGTTTCATATCCTTTGTTACAATCCTTGTTAATAAGGCAGGATTGTAAAGAATTCTTTTACATAAACAGTTACCCTTCCACCTCTGTGTCTCACAGGATCGCAACATTAAAAGATTAAATTTGGTATTCTGTTTCCTGGTTTGGCATGCATTTCTGGGAAGGAAATATCTAGCCTAGAAGAAAGTTATATAGTTCCTCGATTTTGAAATAAAGGCACTAAGCATTCCAAACCATTATTCTAATTTTATCGCACTTATTGGCTGTCATATCCAGTACTGATTGGATTGAGAGAGTTGTGGATTTTCTTATTCGGTACTGGGAACTTCTCACAACCCACTAAATATGGCCATATGTGTCGCACCCGCAGTTCGTAAACTTTGATATCTCATCTTTCTTTTTTCACTCTACTTTAAGTTGTGCGTTTGGCCGTACTTGACATAATACTCTATTACATCCAGCCTGTGATTTATGAAAACCGTCACATCGGTAGCGGTGGACAAAAGCACAACCTTTGAAGGAAACTATTTTAACTTTCATGCCACCAATATTTATTTCATTCAAAATGAATCTGGTATGCTGTTTTTTGGAAAGGTGATCAAGTCCAATGAGTAACTTCTGATATCACCTTTTCAGCCAATCTTTTGCCCTTTTTCAGTCAGGTCTTTTGAGGTATCTTTAATATCTGTATCCTATGGTAAGCTTCAACTATTTACTTCTAGGGGTTTGTCCTCGTTCAAGACAAGTGAGTAACTCTTAATGTTTTGTGCTTTAAATAGTTTAACTGATAACTCTACGATCTGCGCTGACTTTTGCAACATTAACAATGCTTACAACTTCGACTTTGATTTACCTTGATTCCCTTCCATCCATAGTTGTCGAACAATGTTCTGAGGTTCTTCTCTGTGTATTATTGATCGTCTATGTTGATAAGGAATACCATTACTTATCTTGAAGAAATTGTGGGGTTTTACTTATTTAATTCAATGTTCAATCTTTGAACCCCACAAACACTAACAAGCGAATAATCGCTTAATCGATCGCGTGAATACGCACGTAAGACTTACGAAGGGTTAAGTACCCTTTATTTCTCAGAATAAACACAATTAATTCCTAACTCGGAGTATACAGCCTCCACTTGGGCTTGAACTTAAATGAACAGGAAATTAAACTTAACTAAGCTTAATTAAAACTAACTGAAGATATAGCCGAAGCTATCAGGATTCTAAGTAGTTTGCCCCTAAATATTAATTAACCCTCCGAGCGTTACGGGTTTAGCCCTGAAATTTCAAAGTTCCTCAAAATGTTATGAATAAGTGTTATTTTCTTGATTTTAATTAAAAAATTACTTTTTAATTTTGTACCTTGATTTCTTTTCTTCCAATATAAATCCAAACTGAAATCAGATACATTAAAAAATAGCAGAAATTTTCATGTGTAATGAATATAGGAAGCAGCCTTCTATACGGAATAATCCGGCCGTAACGCTGAGAGGGTTAAATCGGCGAAGCCAAGCAAGGGCCTAAAGTATGGACGAGCGTAGTAATATCTAACAGAGACGTAGCGAAAAGGCAAACTTGTTAGTCAGGGAATCAGACTCTCTCTCTCTCGAAGTAGGTGAAGTATCGACTTTAATAGTACTCTTTCTCATTTGCATTCACTGCGTTTCTGAAATTACATTCTGGTAGGCAATTGTAAGCTGAAACTAGAATTAGTAGGAAAGAAGCATAACTTAAAATAACTGTTAATAAAATTAGGATAAACCTTACAGGATAATGAGCTGCTGTTTGTCCTTCATTCGTAGTGACAGATGTATCAGTTCCGTTTCTTGTAGTTAAGGTGCCGCAACCTCAGAAATGCAGTGTCTGTCACATATATGCAGAGTTCATGGGAATAATCTCATCATTGAACGGCTTTTCTAGCATTTAACTTTTGAGATATTAGCAGAGTTATAATCCTCCTTCTTTCTCGAGCTTTAATATCACTGTGATGATGTCTTGACACGGTTCACTATCGGAAGCATTCACTTCTTCAGCCACTGGAGTATTGCGAATTTATTATCAGTTGAGATGCTTTCGTTGATGGGGTGAGTGCTCTTTTGTTATTAGCATCTGAAATATTACTTCACTCGTTGATGACTCACAGGTTGTACAAAAGCTTGCAATCTTTCCCTTGATGACTTGTGGTTTCCGACTGCAACGATTAAATCACGCTTGGAAAAAAGTAACTCTACGAGCTCATTTGTGAGTTCATTTGTACGAATTTTGAAGCAAATGAATTCGTAGATGTTACGCTAGTCATGAGTATTCTACTCGTAGACGCTACGCTAAACCTGAGCTCTTAGAGGCCGGCCACGCTAGGAATAGGCATTATTAGAAAATCACAAGGTGTAGCAGCAAGAAGTGACTCAAATCTCAAAATTCGAAAAGAGCAAGCGGAAGTATAAGTAATGTTCCGAAATACAAGCAACGAGAGTGAAGAATATGCACCTTCACTGTAGCTGTCTCAAGTCCTACCCCCAAACTAGCGCTTAATACTTACGCTTATAAGCGCTAATACCACTGATGTCACTTACAGCTCCGAGAAAAGAAGACAAAATTCAAACAAGATCAATTTATTATAAGTAGTTACTCTTTTTAACGACAGGAAAGAACAAAGGAACTACTGGAAATTAAATTTTATCTGTTATCTTACATGTTTCTTCCCTTCCTTCGAAGAGTTAAGGCTTAGTGGCAGAAAAGCCTTTTTTTGTTTTCAGAGAAAAAGAATTAGAGAAAAAAATCTGAGAAAAATATAACTAAGCGGAAATGTAAATCATAAAATTCTGAAATAAATATTTTTAAGTAATTGCAGAATATTAATTTTGAGAATTACATATTTTGAAATAAAACGGAATTTTAAGAGACCTATTAAAATTAAAAGCATTCACTCCAATTTGGAAACCATTATTGTTTTCCAGAGTTCAACAATTAGCTTGATTCTTCAGGAAAAGCTTTTCAGAACCTATTTTTTTCAGAGAATACCAAAAATAAAATCTTTTGAACTCCCATCACCTGTCTTGATTCAACGTAACAATAGGTTTGTTGAGGCAGGAGTCATGAAAAATGAGCTACCCGCAATTCGGGATTCGAATTCCCGGCCTTTCGATTACTAGCGTGACATACTTTCAATATACCGTAAAGGGGCGCCATAAGCCTTACATAATGAAATGAGAGAAAATGCCTTACATATTTCCATAGTTTTTCAAATGATATGCAGGGGCAGATATGCAGCCGTGCCCAGAAGTTTGGCAGTAGTGAAGAAAGTAAGAAGAAAATGTCGTGAAATATAAAATCAAGTTCTGAAGAAATTTAAATGCATGGTATAATTTAATAGCCCTATGGAAAAATGAAAATACTGATAGTTTAATATTATTATAATTATTATTTTAATAAATTTCAGAAAAGTTTTCCATATCATGTTTGATCTCTATTATAATATGCTTATAAACCATTGCAGTAATACCATCAAAAATATTTCATCGAGCAGAGGTTTCCTAGGAATGCATTACACTTTTATGTACGCATAGGTTTTAAATTTTTTCATGCTAATGACAGATATTTTCATTTATCTTTTTAACACTTACTAAAAATGAAAGTTTTTAACTGAACATTAATATATCATGTCATTAAAGAATGGCTATTTTTATTCAAAATGTATTTTTAATTGAGGAAGAGGGGGCTATCTCTGAATAAGGACAGATGAACTGTGAATAGAATTATTTGCCACTTTCTATACTTCATTAGAGTAATTAAGATACTAAGTAACAAATATAGACTAATTTTTCAAATAAATATTTTACTACCTACTATCAAAGTTATTATTATAAATCAAGCAGTGACTGGATTTATATTTATTGTACATGTATTTATTATATACAGTCCTAAATTAAATCTTCCTAAACAGCTGTTTGCTTATTTTGCCAGTTTCAGAGCTATATATCGCGTGCTTTTTATTTGAAAAAATCAAAACCTGCTAAAGTAACTAACTACCTTGAGCATTGCGAGATATCACCTTTTTCCATGCAGGAAAAATTTTAAAATAAGTAAGTATTATTTGCTGGAAACAAAGTAGGATTTTATGTTCACCTGTAGAAGTGTTAATTAACAGTATTTTTAAATCAATATGAAAACTCATTTGTATTAAAGGGAATACTAATAATTTACATAATTTAGTATCACATTTCAAATATTTCACATTTTATTAAGATTTTACAGTATCTTCTCTATCTTAGAATCAAGTTAGATCTATAGCGCAAGTTCTTCTTGGTAAATCCTCAAATAAATATAAATTAATTTCAGAGATTGTATGATATTGCTTTTAGCGTATGCATATCATTAATTAATTAAATCGCTTCAAGTCTAGTAATTTTTATATGGTATGCGCCTCGTAGTTCTGCAAGCTAATCTTCCGATGCAAAGAGCGTAAATGTAGCAAGCATTTCGTGCAAAGATTGCAAAGTCAGTCACGATATATTGTAAGATGGGAAGCTGGTTGCTATGGCTACAGATAAAAATTGCATCGTAACCAGAAAACTTTTGTCGCAACGTCGACATCACGTAGATTTCACATTACAGGCAAATAAAGTAGTCTTAAGCAGTGTATAGAATGAACATTGCTAGCATGACATCAGTGATTAAAACATTTAAAATTTTATGTGGGTTTTATTTTCTGTTATCCATTAAATATGCACTGCTATCATTTTGAATTACCTTTATACCTCAATCAACTCAGCTTGAGCAATCATCTGTGTAAACTGATTAAAACTGTTAGATAATAATGACGAGCATCGTCAACCTTAGTTTACTTTAGCTTCCATTAATTAGAGAAAAAAATTACAATAATTAAAAATGTTTAGAAAGCCAAATCATTTGTCTATTATGCAAAACGTAATCTTAAAGCAGTAAATAGTACTAAGAGACTTCGCTATGATTGCTATATCTAAGTTAACGGAATCATTCAAGCAGAATTTCACAGCTGTATGTTACTTTCTGATTGTGATTTAATGGATTTACTGGATGGATACTTAAAAGAAAACCTGAGTAAAGACACGTAGAAATGCCACATGAATGATGAGTTTTCTGTCACTGGCAGTTTCCAAAAATAATTTCTAATATCCTACGTAACATTTCACGGATACAGTGAAGGTTCAGTTTCAGCAGATGAATCTCCTACCTCGTTGGGGGCAGTTGGACTGCTGGATTTACTATCATTAAGTTTGGAATTTATGACGCCCTTTTATACTCCAAACCATGAACAATGTTTAAATTTAGACAAAATGGCAACCCTATTTTGGCGTAGATTTAGAAAAAAACTCTAATGATTTTGAGAATGATAAGACACAGGTCCTTCTTCACGAGGAAAAAAACATCTGCTGCTGAAATTATTTGGAAAACTATTTTTTTATCTGAATTCACCATACAGATGACCACATTTTGCGCTTTCTTTAATGACCGCAAACTTTGTTTAATAGCCATTTGCATTGTACCACTACAAGGCCCAGAACTGGTGTTCGTTTCATTATGGAAGCACTTAATAGGTGGCCGCCGTTGCCTTCTATGAAGGGATGGACAGTTACAACCATGCCTTCTCCGGAATTCGATTCCGGGCCCATTGCTACGGCAGTCAGGATCACTAACCACTATCCCGCCTGGGTGGCTATTTGCGTTTTTGGATAGTAATAAAGAAGATTAATCCAGATTTTATCTGTTAGGAATTTAACTGATCCAGTCACCCAGGTAAATTTTAAAATTTGACAGTTCCCTTCCTTTCCCTTATGTTCTAATTATCTGTTATGAATTTGATTTAAACGCCTTTGTTTACAGTTATTTTTGCCTCCAGGGCTAAGTCTTATCCTTCTGCTAAACAAGTAATAGCTTCGTTTTTACTCTTATGTATATTCCGCTCTTAAAGTTTGCCCTTCAGAATCTTTGATTACTAATGGATACAATTATTTGAAACTGGTTGCAATTGAAAGAAGATTATCTTCTACAGCCACTGATAAAAATATTTTTAGTCCAAAGGGGGCTTTGTCCCTGAAGGACTATTGTTTTCGTTTTGCGATTTTGCTTTGGAAATATTAAAAGTCTGAATCACTTTTCAAACTGTTGTTACAAAAACTTGCAGCCCTGTAATATATTTAAAGAAATTAAATAATGAAGAATCTGCATAAAAGTATATATATTTCTCCAAATGTGATAAAACAATAGTAGCTTAGAGCCATCCAATTTTGAATAACGTACGTTTCCACCCGAATGTGCGCATCTGGAAGCTCGAATTTAGAATTTGTTTTATTATCTATTTCACATTTTGTAAAACTTTAACGACTTTTTGACGAACAAAGTCAAACGGTTTAAAACGATTTAAAAGAGAGCAATGGCAACATTGTGCGGAGGGGGAGGACTTTTTATCTAAGGCGCGCGGAACTGTGCATCAGAAATTCTAAAGATAGATTCATTTTAAAATTAATTTGCCATACTGTGTTTGAACTAAATTTTATAGTTTAAGGGCAAAGAACATGATATTTTATAAATAAAGGTAACACACAAAGCGTTAGAAAATGCCCCATTGGGCGTAATTTAAAATCTGAAACCTTTCAGATTTTTTAAAGTTTTCGTCTTGCCGTCAAAGAAATAACTCCTCTCTTAGAAATAATGTTAATAATCCTATCGCAATTCCTTTTGGCACTTCTACAAGTTACAAAACTGCATGGATTTCCCAAAAGTTCAACTTTCAGTTCATTTTCGCACTGATCAGTAAAATTAGTAGCTCGATTCTTACAGATTCCATTGCTGACTTTAGTTGTTGAGGAATTTATACAATATCTTGTCAATGCTGTTTGAAATACATCGGCGAAACGAAAAAGGGTTAAAATTTCACGTCAAGGGATACGAATCGTGTGTCTGAAAGGGAAAAATTAACAAATTTTCTATGGCAAATAATAATTGGAAACTTATTCAAAATTCTGACTTGGTTGTGCAAAAATTATCTATAAAACGTTTTTAATTGGTGAACTGTACTTACCTGAAATTTTCGCATTATCGAAAATTTTTATCTTCTTTAGTTGATGACATTAATTCCAATCCAGTCTTTTCTAACGCTTTTAGAATTCTAGTACATTAGCTTTTCTCGTTTCATTGCTATTTTCCTAGGCAGATGACGCTACTTTTGCTTGCGCTTCGCTCTGCTCATTCATTTCTCTAAAGCAATGGTCATTGCTCTTCTCATTTTGCCGATTTTGCTTCTAAATAAGAACGACCTGCGTCTGATCACGTTCGAAATTGATAACAGAGTTTTATTCAATTTCTATGCGAAAATAACGTTACTGCTTTGTTTGATTTTAAATTTTACATGGGCGTATTTCTCTCTCAATCTGATCATCAGTAAACTGATTGCAAAGCAGAAATTATGATTAAAATGCTAAAACCTTCATATCAATTGGGCCAAAAATCATTAGAAGCCTGCATGATTTGATGACACATTTAGATTCGCATTCATAGCAATCTGAAACACATTTTTAACTG
Organism: Stegodyphus mimosarum; assembly: GCA_000611955.2. Lineage (NCBI taxonomy): Eukaryota > Metazoa > Arthropoda > Arachnida > Araneae > Eresidae > Stegodyphus > Stegodyphus mimosarum. The sequence goes on along the minus strand of KK113013.1, from coordinate 80,273 downwards.
TAGGAAACGGGACAGATGCGAACATTACTCTATATTCTTAAAGGAGCGGCCAACTAGTACTCGAATGTCTACCCGAAACCATGGTAGACCATCTCGGTGGTTATTCTTTTAGGAGATGAAAAGACTGGCTCGAGAGGTCCCCGTAGTTATTTTTCCTCTCATGTGTTGTGTAAATGCAAACCGAATTCCCTAGTTAATTCATGTTACCTTTTCTCTAGATAAGGGGTTCCAAACCCTACGCGCGCGGGCACCATGACGCCCGCAGATCATTTAACGTGGGCTCGCCGCTGTGCGATCACAATAAAAATGTTTTAGTTTTCAATAAAATTCTATGCGCAAGTATTCTCATTTTTAATGATACAGAAATTGCGTACAACACAGATACCGGCACAAAGCAAAATGCGACCGATCTGTTTTTTTTATGTGCATGTATTATTAATTCTACCCAACTATAAATTCACCTCTAAAACGTAAATGGTGCCCGTCGTCGAATAGATATTCTAGGATTTGCTCTTAGTGACAAAAAGGTGGAAAACCCCTGCTCTAGATAATCCCTGTTCACCAGTGGCTGTGTGGTTAACATTAGTGAATGATGACAGCTTATGCCACTTTCAATTCTCAGTGAAAGTGTTGGTTGCATAGTATTTTGACCGTTTTCCCGAATCTGTAAGGTGATAACAGCCAGTTTCCCTTAAAAAACGTTTTAAGAACACATTTTTACTTTTTCATAATCAGCTACAAAGGCAAATAAACTAATTAATCCTCTTCGAAGGCATTGCTCTCCAGAGGTAAGCGGTGTTAGCTTGCGTTGTCATTTTCAAATAATTCAATATAATCACTGAAAAGGTATTTTATTTTGAAAGTAATATCAAGACTTGGAGTTGCTTCTTATTATTTGGGTATATAAATCAGTACGTACTGTGATGAAAGATAAAACACCGTATTAAGTATCTGTAGTAAAATCTGTATCTTCTTTTAGTTTAGTGTCATGCACATGCTCGGTAAGAGGAAGTTACCAACCAAGCCCTGATGAAAGATCAGTTAAGCCAACGGCCTGCTCGTGTGAAAAAAAAACTGTCTATCTGAAAAGCGGAGAGAAAGCAAAATCTGGCTACGAGAAGAAGAAAACGTGCTTCATGCGAGAAAGACGGAGGCTCGTGTGAAACATTTTTGAATTTATTTTTTTTTGTATTCCAAAGTTTGAAGTTGATGTGTTACTATTAAAAAGAACTGAAAGGTTAAATGTAATAGTTGTGCGTTTTTAATGTAATTGTGGAAAAAATACTTTGTGAAAAGAATATATATATATATTTCAATAAAATATAGTTCATGTTATCGTTAAACCTTCATAAGTGTGCCAGTTTTATTTCTGCGAATAGAGTCGACGAATAACATTCATAAGTGGATGAAAACGAACCCGAAGAGATGAATTGGTCAAGGATCATGACAGTGGCGGCAGCTGGTCGGATGCATATTTGTCGACTCGGAAAAAGCTGAAGTAAATGCCTTACGAATGCTGCGAAGCATATTAAGTGGAACAGTTATCTTCTACCAGGTTCTCTCGTTTAAGTGTATTATTTATCATTTTTTATGAAACATTTGCTGTTAATGTAACGGTACACTTAAAGAAGTATTTTATAACACAGGAATTATCAGTGTGATTATCATATGATACTTGAATTACTTTGAAAGTGCATTTATCTTTTATTGTATGAGTGAATGAGTATTAATTTAACTAATGCTTGTGTTTTATTTAAGAGATATGATTGCATTAATTCTCATGCATTCATTAATTTTTGATTGCTTATATATACTCATTAATTTTTTTTTTTTATTGAATATTTGGATGTTGTGCATATTTAATGCAGATACCAGGTGTTTATGATTCACTAGAAGTTCAAGACTTGATGTAAAATTTTATGTACAGAGCTTCAGTTTTGATTTTCTGTTATTTTAATTAAGTTGAACATAAAGTCCCATAATGTCATTTTTGACCAAACATAGAAAGGCTGATCTAGTCGCCCTTGCACAAGAGTTTGGTGTTGAAGTGTTGCCTACATTTAGAATTTTGGACTTGAGGGAAAAAATTCTTGCTAGTGAAAGCTATGAGGAGCAGGTAGCAAAGGACCTTCTGAGTGTTATCATTACAGATAGGGAGGAAAAGGAAAGGCTAGAAAAAGAACGTGAAAGAGAAGAAAGGGAATATAAACTAAAGTTAGAGGCAGAGGAAAGGATTGCCATTGAGAAGTATAAGGTAGATTGTCAGGATCGTTACTTGAATAAGAGTAGCACACCCGAACGGGGAGAGAATGGGAAGGAAAGATCAGTAGAAAGATCAGAAGTAGAAGAGTTAACGAGAACAATCAGGTTATTGACAGTAAAGGTTCCAAGTAGAGCAGATGGCTGGGACTATTTCTTCTCCAGTTTAGAAAGAGCTTATATCAATGAAAGTGTCCCTGAGGAGTATAAGGCCAAAATTTTGATTTACCTTTTGGGAGATAAAGCGGCAAATTTATTAACATTGATAAGGGAGGATAAGGTGGGAATTATGAAGTAATAAAGGAAACTGTGTTGAAAGAATTCAAACCGTCACCTCAGGTATGCCTGGAGAATTTCAGGAAAGCAAGACGAAGTTCAGAAGAGACCTTTGTCCAGTTTTCTACTAGAGTTACTGCCATGTGGGAAAATTATGTGAAATCAAGGGGGGTGACAGACTTTGAAGGTCTTAATCAGTTGGTGGTAGCGGACAAAATCTACCAGACCCTTGATACAGAAACTGCAGTACACATAGGTATAAGGCAGGGAGACTCGTGGTTCAAGCCAAGAGAGCTTGGAAAGGAGTGTGACATATTCTTTGCGGCTAAAGGGAAGTCCTACAACGTACGTAGGGAAGCTTGTGAAACTAAGATGCTAAATGAGGTAATAGGTGAGAAACCTAAGGTCGAAGAGAGACGAAGCGGTCGGCATGAGTCAGAAACCATAGGGAAAAACACAGGGAATGTTAAAGGTTTAACATGTTTTGTATGTGGTTCAGCTTCGCATTTTAAAAGGAACTGTCCTCAGATTAAAGGTTCTAGGCAGTATAACCGAAATGAGGAAAAGGATAAAGCTAGGGTAAACTGGGTAAAAAAAGGTCAGGATAATGATATCCTAGCGGACAAAGTTGTGGTAGCTCGTGTGGATCCTTTGGGGAAGCCAGGGAATGTAAACAACTATAAGCTGTGTAAGTTGAAAAGGGTTCCTATTAGTGTGAATGGAACAATAGGGGAGGCCCTCGTTGATTCAGGAACAGAAATTACGGTGGTTAAAAAGGAGTTAACCAAAAATCTCCAACTGGAGGAAGGATCGAGCATATATTTGAAGGGTATATTTGGTCCAGCTGTTAAATGCCCTTTGGTAAACATTCCACTGGGTATCACTGTAGGAGAAAGTTCCAGTGTCACACATCAAGAGATTTTGTGTGCAGTTGCAGAATCTCTAGCAGAGGATGTGTTGCTTCCTCCGGAAGTATTCACCATGTTAGGGGGTCAGTTACATGACACAGGTGAGGTGGTAGAGAACTTACCTGAAGAAACCACAAACATCCCAGAGGTTAGGAGAAATGAAAAGTCTGTGAAGGTAAACACAGGGAAACTAGAAAGAAACACTAGTGTGGGAAGGAATCTCGATGAGAAAGAAAAGGTGGAATCAAGTGAAAGCCAAGAACCTCAGTCAGGAAGACTATGTACAGCGGATATTTTTAGAAGAGAGCAGGAGACTTGTGAATCTCTGGCAGGAGCATGGGAGAATGCTCAAAAAGGAAAGGGGAATTATTATACAGTGGATAACTTTCTCTTTCATAAGGACAAAATTCTTGGGGAAAGCGTGGGACAATTAGTTGTACCTAAGAGTCGAAGGGAGGAAGTCTTGCAGTTAGCACATTGCTCGGTGTTTAGTGGCCACATGGGGGTAAAGAAGACTGTGGAGAGAATTAGATACTCTTTCTATTGGGAAGGTCTGAGGTTAGACGTCCAGAAATTTTGCGAGGCGTGTAAAGAGTGCCAGTTGACTAGACCAATTAAAACTGTTGATAGGACACCAATCACCCCAGTAACGAGGCCAGATCTGCCCTTCCAAATTGTAAACATTGATGTGATAGGTCCGATTGATCCTCCCAGCTCTAAGGGGCATAAGTATATATTATGCTTAGTTGATCAGCATACCAGATGGGCAGAAGCAATACCCCTAACTAGCCTCTCTGCCAAGTCGACTTGTGAGGAGTTATTACATATTTTTTCAAGAACGGGTATTCCAAATGTAATTGCATGTGACAATGGAACAAACTTTAAAGCAGATTTGACTCAAGAATTTGAGAGACGAATAGGGGCCAGTCCTAAGTTTTCGACCCCTGGGTATCCTCAATCTAATGGATTAGTTGAACGATTTAATGGTACTTTAAAAAGAATGTTGCATCATGTCATCAGAGAAGAAGGTAGGGGGTGGCATTTGCAAATTCCTTATGTGTTGTGGGCCTATAGAGAAGTACCCAACTCAACAACTGGGGTGGCTCCATTTCAACTAATGTACGGCAGGACACCTCAAGGACCTTTGTCGATATTAAAATCATCATGGACAGGAAAACATGAAAATTTACAATTAGATGCAACTCCTGTTTATACATATTTACAAAATCTAAAGGCTAGGTTTGAGAAGGCAGCGGAGCAGGCAAAGCTCACAGCTGAAATTCAACAAGAGAGGACAGCACACTATCATAATTTAAGATCTACCGTAAAAACGTTTAAGGTGGGAGATAAGGTGATAGTCTTGATTCCCGATTCTAATAATAAGCTTTACGCTAGATGGCAGGGTCCTGCAAATATATTGGAACAGAAAAGTCCTCACTCTTTTGTAGTACGAATGCCCGATGGAACCAAAAGGCATGTTCATCAGAATAAGATTAGACTTTATGTAGTTAGATCTCAAGCAGTAAATGTTATCTTGGAGGGAGAAGAAGAGTTTGGCGAAATTGAATCTACACCTGTCAACAAGGGAGGAAAAACTTTTTCTGAATCTCTGGAAGGATTAGAAATGTCTAATTTAGATTCGGTCCAAAGGAGTAGACTTTTAGGGCTACTGAGGAAATACCAAACATTATTTACACGTCCAGTGCAACCAGCCCGAGTAGGTACACACAAGATCGAACTTATTCCTACTGCTATTAGGAAGAAACCCCACTGCTATGGAATACCTATGGCATATCGCAAAGCAGTAGATGGGCAGATACGTGAGTTACTAGAATTAGGATTAATTGAACCTTCTGAGTCAGAAATTGCTCATCCTATAGTTTGTGTGGTGAAAAAGGATGCTACAGTTAGAATGTGTATAGATTTTAGATCATTGAATGCTGTTACAAAAACTCCAACATTTCCCATGAAGGACATGCAGGAGTTGGTTTTTGTAGCGGGTGCAGCTAACTGGCTGACAAGCATCGACCTTCGAAAAGGGTATTGGCAAATCCGAATGGATGAAAGGAGCAAACCCTTGACTGCATTTGCGACATCTAATGGAGTGTACCAGTGGAGAACAATGCCTTTCGGTTTATCAGGAGCCTCGGGGACATTCCAGAGGGAAATGAATCGTGCTTTACAGAGTCATAGCGATTATGCTCAGGCATATATAGATGATGTGGTGATTTTCTCGAAAACATTTGAGGAACACTTGAAACACATTTCTCTGGTCCTGGACACCTTAGAAAAATTAGGATTTTCTGTACGTTTGGACAAATGTGCTTTTGCAGCTAAAAAAATCAAATATTTGGGGCATATAATTGGAGGAGGCAAGCATGGTCCTGATGAAGAAAGGGTCAAAGCAATTAGAAAACTCGTCAGGCCAGTCACAAAAAAAGATGTGAGATCGGTTTTAGGATTAATGGGATTTTATCGATCTTATATTCCTAATTATGCAGAAATATCGGCACCGTTGACAGAGTTGACTAAGAAGAGGCATGCCAATATTGTTCAATGGGGGGAGTTGGAACAGAATGCTTTTAACAAATTAAAGGATACTTTGTGCCAAGCGACATCTCTGGCCACACCAAATATTGGAAAGCCATTTCAGATCCATTGTGATGCATCCAATTTGGCGGTAGGCTGCTGTTTAACCCAGAGAGACGAGAGTGGTAACTATTGTCCTATTGCATTTGCAAGCCAAAAGCTTTCTCAAACTCAGAAAAATTGGGCAAGCATTGAGAAGGAAGCTTGGGCAGTCTTATTTGGCCTGAATAAATTTGATAAATGGATCTATGGGGCTCAGGTAGAAATTATAACGGATCACAATCCTCTCAGATATTTGAACGAAACTACTCCTCGAAGTCCAAAATTGACGAGGTGGGCTTTGGCATTGCAGAAATGGAACTTGCGAATTAGTCATAGGCCAGGGATGCAGCACCAAAGTGCTGATGCTCTCTCACGTCTGGATCAGATATAATATGAGTAATATAATTTTTTTTTTTTCTTTGCTTTCTGTATGATTGTATCTTATATTGTTTGTTCTGTTTTGTTTTATTTAATATTGTACGAGATTTGTATTGTGTAAAAGTAGTGTACAGAAAATTTGCTTGGATATTGATTAATGAAATACGTCCTAAAGAAAGGACAAATTTCATTCTGGGCAGGGGCGTGTCATGCACATGCTCGGTAAGAGGAAGCTACCAACCAAGCCCTGATGAAAGATCAGTTAAGCCAACGGCCTGCTCGTGTGAAAAAAAAAACTGTCTATCTGAAAAGCGGAGAGAAAGCAAAATCTGGCTACGAGAAGAAGAAAACGTGCTTCATGCGAGAAAGACGGAGGCTCGTGTGAAACATTTTTGAATTTTTTTTTTTTTGTATTCCAAAGTTTGAAGTTGATGTGTTACTATTAAAAAGAACTGAAAGGTTAAATGTAATAGTTGTGCGTTTTTAATGTAATTGTGGAAAAAATACTTTGTGAAAAGAATATATATATATATTTCAATAAAATATAGTTCATGTTATCGTTCAACCTTCATAAGTGTGCCAGTTTTATTTCTGCGAATAGAGTCGACGAATAACATTCATAAGTGGATGAAAACGAACCCGAAGAGATGAATTGGTCAAGGATCATGACACCGTATTAAGTATCTGTAGTAAAATCTGTATCTTATTTTAGTTTAGTATTGCGAAATATTTCTTAATTTATATTTCGCTTGCCAGTTTTTATTACAAATAAAAGTGTAATCCCAAAATTGTTAATGTTTCCGTAAGTGTCTATAGTTTCATAAAAGTTTTCATCCAGTTTGGTGCCCGTTATTTGTATATTTATCTTTAGTTTGCTATTTGTTTCAAAGTTTATAAAATCCTATTTACTCTGGAACTTCTAAACACTTAAAGTTCAATGCGAAAGAAATAAATACTTCAGAATATTTCATTCTTAAAAATGAATATGGCAGTTTCTGCTCCTAAATAGACAGAACAATGTTCGCTTTGTTTCCCTCATATGTTTTCAGCAATTCAACAAATATAGCTGTGTAACAAATGGCATCAATGGATATAAAAAAATAACTTTTTCCTTTAAGTTAAACTGAAAATTTATATTGACTTTCATTACGGTCATTTCAGCATTTACGTAAATATTTCATTCATGTGAAATCTATATGAGACAATCGCAACTACGTACTATGTCTGATTGAATTAAATGTAGAAATATTAGCCTGGTAATATGAATAGAAGAATAATTTAATATTTTATTTTATATGTTGGATAATTACGAATGCATATCGAGTTATTCAGTAAAGAATTTTGAAAACTAAACAAAACTAAGTTATTTATTAAAGTTCAGTTCTTGCATAAGCCTAACGTTACTGCACTAGCAACACAGTTTACGCAGGCTTCGATTGTGATGTCAATTCCAGTAGTTTCCGGTCTTGTTTATCTGTAATAACAGTTTCATCACAATTTTCATCATCAACACTTCAACACTTTCACTTGATTCTAGGTTCGAAATTCCCCTTTGATAAAGCAATTTTTTTAACCTATTGTGGTTTTATTTAAGTGCAAACAAGTGAAATCATATTCATAGCCTCAAGAATATTAAAACTTTCCCGAGTATTTCCTGTAGTTATATTTTGAACAGCTATTTCAATCAACCTTTTCCTGCAGAACATTTTTAAATTCTAAATGACACCCAGAAATAAAAGCTGATCTACACTAGTGCAATTTTCCGTAAAGAAGACAGACAACATTCAAATTTTGCAAGAAATATATCGTTTGAGGATGAGCGGATTCATAAAAAGCAAAATTTTATGGTTTTGACTCCGCAGAGTTCTGTTTATTTTCTTGAACCATTCTTCCATAATCATCCATGTTTTCTTATTTGATTTATATTCTAAATGCAGAATTTTGATATATTTGAAGAACCTTGGTTTTTGTGACTTTACTATAATTTTTCAGTACATTTGCGCAAGGTAAACAGCATTTGCACGAAGTAAAACAGTGAGATGTTCTTTACTTTGCTTAGCTCTATGGCATTGCTCCCCTTTAAAGGCCTGCACATTGTTCTTGCCAGCGTAATTTTAAAGCAAAGAACAATTTCATGAAAATTAATTCATATTCATCTCTCTTAGTGGATAAATTCTTGAACCACACTTCAGCTGACTCAGTAGTAACGCTTTTTAATTCTCTATGATATCACAAAAGATTGCATGCCGCAGTTTAATTTTTGTAGCCATCCAGTTAAAAAGCAAGTTTCCTTCACATTTAAAATGAAATGCTATTTTATTTGACTTCTCAATTAACATGGGGATATTTATTGGAATATTGGATGTATGATATAAAATGAAAGACTTTAGCAAAATAACTTCGATTTAGGACATTTTCGAGCTTAAAGATGCAATGTTTTTTGGAGCGGAGTGTCCACAAACTTTTGCTCTTTCTTCAACTTCGTTTTTAATCATAAGCAACCGTTTTTAGTGTTGTCACAGGAATATACAGTTTCCTTTTTAACTCAAATTTTGTGAAACCAGTATTCTCATCAGATTCATTTAAGACTTGAAGTTTATCTTTTAACGAGGGTGCCTTTCGCTTTCGAGAAATTTTGTATGAGTTAATTCTCATCCACTTAGTTTACTTAATATAGCGTCCTGTTCAGAATAAAAAAAGTATCTATTTTTCTTTGCAAGTACGCTCTCTATTCATCAAATTGTTTTCAACTTCTATACCAGAATTTAATGTCTCGTGTATTTGCTTTCTTCTCCTATCCCCATTTCTAGGAAACGTACTAGAACTCTAGGACTGCAAACTGTAAAACCAATGCAGTAAATTAAGCAAAAATGACGTATAAAAGTAATATTTTACTATTAAAAAAGTAATAAAAAATCTGAATGCTTTCATATTTTATATTACGTCCAAAGGGGCTTTTTTTAACGTTTTGTGTGTTACCTTTACTTACTAAATATCATGTTTCTTGCACTCAATCATAAAGTTCAATTCAACAGCAGTATCACAAAATATTTACTAGATTATATCTTTAGAATTTCTGATACACAGTCTCGCGCGCTGGAGATAAATTTTTTCTTCCGTACAATGTTGCCATTGCTCGCTTTGAAATCATTGAGTTTCTTAATCAAAAACTTATAAATGCTTTATAAAATATGAAATAGATAATAAAACAAATTCCAAATCCCAAATTTGGGCTTCCAGATGCCCATATTGGGGTGGAGGCGTACTTTATTCAAAACTTGATGGCTCTGGGTACTGCTGTTTTATCATAGTGCGAGAAACATACATACATTTATGCATTCTTCATTATTTAATTTCTTTAAATGTAATACAGGGCTTTAACATTTGGCAATAATTTAAAAAATGATATATATAATAAAATATATAATATAAATATAATAATAATATACATATATATATATATATTTGGTGGCAATACTTTAAAAAGTGATTTGCCATTTATAGTGAATGGACTCAAAATACCAAAACGAAATTAATAGCCTTTCTGGGCAAACTGCCCCTTTGGGCTAATAAATATAACTGAATCGTGACCAAGATGAAACGACGAATAAATGTAAAGAAGCATAAACGAAAAACGTTAACCTAGAAAACAATATTTTTGGTTTCAAGAAAATTCTTGGGAGAAAGTTCCCTGACCCTGTAGCTCGGCATGAACTGTCTTATTTACCATTTGAAGTCTGCGAATTGCCATTAGGTGACGTAGGAATTAAGGTAAAGTACTTGAATAAATATACTGTGTTTTCTGTGCAACAGGTAATGGCTATGATCCTTGTTAAACGAAAAACATATAAATGATGTTCCATTCTGCTGAGCTTGAATTAAAAACCTACAGCAGAAATATAAAATCTGGGCTTCGTATGACACTCGAAAGGGCATCTATGTATGGCGCATATGGTTTTCGTAATCCACTTCTGCATCTCTGTTGACGCCATGAATCAGTTTCTATTAATTTCTGGTCTGAAAGTAAAACTGGAGTAGCATCTTTTTGAGCTTTACTTTGGCAGTGATTTGACAAAGTCTTAGTCTCACATTCCTAGACTTACCTGAAAACAATAAACGTATTTATTTATCCTAAAGACACTAGCCTACAGTAAAGTAGTCATTATCTTAATACAAAATTCGGTTACCTTTTGTACTTTTTATCACTTCCTAGCCGCTCTTCTAATACGTTTATGCACTCTTTTGATGCATCTCAACTTATTTTTGAACAGCGCATAGAAATTCTCACAATTTTGCTGCATTCTTCAAAAGTTAGTTTCAATAACATTCATTAGATTTCAATGCTGTAGTGAAAGTCATTCTTAAAAATGACAGAAAATAAAAGTTTTTGGACATTACAAAGTACAGAAAAATCGCATTTATATTACAACACGCATTTTTCACTTGTCATCTGCTTTGCAGTAAGAAAGAATAGAAATGAAAAATGATACAAATGGTTCTTTACATAGAAAAAACTTGAAATAATTCTTTATGCAGGTGAAAAATGTATCAGGCCGATTTGTTTGAAAAAATATATGTAACGATTTCTCTGCAGTTAGAAAAGAGAGAGAAAATAGATTAATGTGGAAACTAAACCCGACGCCTATAACAAATTACCTTGTTTTGAAACGAAAAAAGTTCCTATGTTTTCGAATTATTTTCTGCAAAAATATGGTCGGTGGATCTCAAGAAAGCTTTTACTTGATGTACATTAAGCCTATTTTGTTGAAACCAGCCCTTAAATTAAAATATTAAATATGTACGTTTCCACGATTGGGCAATAATTATATAGAGTAGATTTATATCAGAATAGGGAAAATTAACCATACCTCAATAATCATAGCATATATTATTATGCTTATATTTAAGTACCCCAGAGATTATTGTGAGCATACTCAAGTAAGAAATAAGTAGCATTTCTATGAAATATGCATCACAATCTAGCAAGCATCCTATGGCTGTGAAAAGGAAAAAAATTATTCAACATATAGGGAAACTGAAGTTAAGTACTGAAGATCCTAGTAGACAAGTTAGCGATTCATCGCTACGTCTTAAAACTCATAGATATAAGAGCAGACTTAAATAGCCTTTCTGTTTAATCTGAACTCTGAATATAAAAGGCATGACTTGTGCTATAGACAAACCACCACTTGCGGCGATGCAAATTAATCAATACTCTGAATTACATTCAAACGGTAGTAACGTAGTCTAAGACTAGACATTCAACAAAAGAAGTTGTAAGCTGACTCAATATTTTACCGACGCGTGAATCTAAACATCGACTAGGGAACAGAATGCAAAAGCCAGAATAATCATTTTCAGATAGAGGTGACTAGATTTTATGACAGAGCGATATAAGTTCCGATAGCTCTGTTTCACTCTAAAATTCAAAAACCTGAACTTAAACGGTCTCAAAGGTAATTTGCCTTCTGATGAGGAATACGGAAAGAAGAAGTTATAGCTCAAAATCATAACTGATTAATTAAAATAAAATACCTTACATTTTCTCCACCAGAATTTAAATAATATCAACGAAGGTGTTTATAATGATCTTAACTAACGTCTTAAATTCTAGGATCTAACAACATGAACCAAACTTACACAATCAAATTCAATATCTAAATTTAAATTCAGGTTGCACAAAAATTTCCTTTTTGGACACATTCATACGATCAGCTTTCATGTCACGTCTCCATCCAAGAGTTTGGGAGAAAAAATATTTTAGTCGTAGAAACACATTTTTTTTTCCGCCACTGACTGGACGTCTCACATTGCTATTTTGCTTCAAGACATTAAATCCACCTAGTGGAAAGTTATCTACAACATAGCCAAAGCCCAAAGTCTCTCAGCCCAAAGACAAGGTCGACAAGTGAGTTAATCGGCCATTTATTTCTGAGTATCATTAAATTACAATAATAGTTTGCAGACGCAGTTCTGCGTACATTACGTGGAACTGGAACCTATAGACATTGGAATTTTACAAATCTTAAAAACAGAATTTTACAGATATGTACAATGATGTTTTAACATTTGTAGAATTTTGAACAGAACTTGGAATTGTGATATTAGATGTTACAGTTATTAAAGAATTGGTGTTTACAGTCCTTACAGTTATGATTTATTTAATGTACATAACAATCATTTTATATTTTGAACATTTACTGCCAGAATGCAAATATTAACTTGCGTGTATTTAAGTGAAGATTTGAAATTGTAAAGTCAAAGTGTGTTCTGCCGTTTGGATGACTAAGTTTGCTGTTTTAGATAAAGGGTTTCTGTCTTCGGCGTTGCTACTTGCCTATAGTTTAAAATTGCATCTGTAAATTCAGATTCAACTTCGCGATTAAATTGCTGTGTGTAGCCTTTGGTTATTAAGTATTTAAGTTTAATTCTACATTTGAATTTATACTTTGAGTTCTCGTCATAAATGCTGCGTATTTGTGAGCACAAATTGTGTCTTCTATTTTAGCTTAAAATGAAAAGGTCTTTTACACACTTCGAAAGTTTCCATACTTACGTTCTTAGACAACGTTGTAGAGATCTTAGGTTATTTCGAAGCAGTAGACATTAAAAATTAGCAATTCCCTCACCGAGACTCGAACCTTGGACCTCTCGAATACGGGCCGAATGAGCTGACCATTACACCACAAGACCTGCTAAAAAGTCGGGAGAAATATCTTATTTTAAAGGGTGACTAAGGATTAGGGGAGTCAATCGCCGTTAACTGGTGGTGGAGAAGCATCATGCTCGACCTTTTTCTTAGTTCGGGCGCCACTGTGGAGACGTAAGAAATGAGCAATGTCCTCGCCAGGATTAGAACCTCGGACCTCCGGAATAAGAGCCGAGTGTGTTAACCATTACAACACGAAGGCAAGCTAAGAAGGCTTGAGAAATACCTTATAAGTGATAAGTCGCTCAGAGTCTTTGAAAAGGTTAAGCCATATTTATAATAACAGAAGTTAAGCCTTATGCAGTCGTTAATGTTTACGGTCTTTTCAGTCTTGAAAAGTGTTACAACTCATCAAACTTATCATTTATATGTTTACTTATCTGTATCGCTCTATTTAGAGCTCCATGATTGCTCCATGATTGCTTCGCACTATTTTGTTCATTACTTCTCGATGGTTTTGATAAATGTAGCCTTGTCGTCATGTGACAATCGTGTACTTAATGACAGAGATCGCCTTTAATACCACAGCAACACGTGTCCGTTTCTCTTTTGACAAATTTGTGTAGATATGCAGGGATGAAATAATGACCTGTGCATAGCAATGTAGCATTAGCTGTAGTTCGTCTTGATTCTGGTGGAGACCTTCGGAAAATATTTATAGATCTCTCGGCCTACATCCGCGTTGTTCCAATTTTCTTGACATTCTGATGTAGCCAAAACATTAGTCTTGTTCTTGAGACGACATCTGGAACATAGATGTCAAGCGATTTAGGATCTGCTATTGCGGGGCAGCTTCCGATAATTTACCCCCCCCCCCCGAGCTCATTTCCTTCTATTCCGATGTCAGCTTTAACCCATCTCAGTTTAATATTTCTATTGCTGTGAGAATTAATTAGCGGATGTCATGTAATAAAATTCTGTTTTTTTTACGTGTTATTTCCAAAATACTAGAGAACCTATCCGAATTGATTATGGTTTGCGTTCGATATTGCTGGTGTCATTTAGTTGCTAGCTTAATAGCCATCATCAGTGACTGAAATTCAGGATTAATAGGCTTTAATTTAGAACTCCATTTGTATACTGTCTGATTATTTTGAATTTTACAAAACGCACAAGCTATTCCTGTGTCCATGTTGGAGCCACAAATGTAGATATTTGCTAGATGCGATGCTCTTACGTTTATGGTATAGATCTCTTCAAATCGTACAGTTGGATTGATGCTTTGGATATTGACTTTGGTCTCACAGCCTGAGCAGATAAAGAGATTCTGTGAGAGAATTACATCTTGCCGTAGGCTCGGATTTCCTGTATCCATTGCTTTTTTTTTAGTTTTATGTAGATCGGCGAAATTCTAGCCAGGTTGAGCAATGCCAGCCTTGGGAACCTTTAGTTATCAATAGTGCCGAATTTCTTTAGATTTTCAGAAGCTTATTTTTTATTGTGTTTTTGATATTGAGGCCTCAGGATGTTTCTGCATGACAAATTATCTGTTCAGTTACTATTTCATACTACGCCTTTAGGAGAACGAGGCTGGCTTCCCAACACTTTGAAGTGGTGCTTATTAGATCACTGTTTATTATCGAGATTTTATTATTAAAATATTCAATATAAGGGTACCAAGAATTTTTATCATCTGAGTTAACACGAAGGTCTTTAGAACTATTGCAGATTTTGATGCGAGAATTCTAAATTCGGCAGTTAAAGCGTTGTGCGAGGCGACATGGCTTTGTATGAATTATTGGAACTGACTTATCCGGTTGCAGTTGGAGTTTACATTTTTTGCACCAGTTTTCTAGTGAATGAAGAGCCTTGTTGGTGTTTTCATGCAGTTGGTTCCTCGATTTCCATTCTTGGAATAATCAAGAAGTCATCAGAAAAAGCTTGAACTTTTATATCGTGAGAGATATTGTCGATTAGTTTTATAGAAATACTTAAATTCACAATTTTTAAGGTTGCCTTTCATGTATTCACATAACGTTTAACATTTTTTTCACTCTCCGTACTCCACATTTGTAATGGGAGCAATTTATCAACAACTAACTAATAACCGAATTCCTACAGGGTACATACATCTCATGTCCATAATTTATCGATAATTCATAGTCATATGGAAATCGAATTCTGAAGTAAAAATTTCACCTGTAGATTATCGCACAAATCTTCAAGAATAATATGCAAATTACAGGAAGGCATCAGATGAGCTTTATAGTACGTCACAATGACGAGAGTGTAAGAGAAAGCATACAAGGAAAGCTATCAAAGAAGTAAAATTCTTCTCAAGCCTTCTCTAAGCCGCTCAGTGCTACAACCGAATAGTTATGACACAGAAGACGCATGTGGATGATTTTTTACTTGGTAGAATTATTGGCCTCCTAGAATGTGGGCGTACTCAGATGGATGTACCCGAGGAACTTGAAATAGCCCAAAGTCTCATTCTAGGCTTTTGCAACGATTTCAAAATGATGGAAATGCCAGTAGGCGTTGCAGTACAGGTCGCCTCCCCCGGAGTTAGAACGCCGATTGGTGACCGGCATTTGGCAACAACTGCCAAAGGAAGCAAACGGAGCAGAGTATCAGACCTGTGTCATCAATTATCTTCAGCCACGGGTACTAAAGTTTTAAGGCAAACCATGTAAAGACGTTTGGGACAGATTTGTATATATGTTCCCAGGCCTGTCAGATGTGTTCCGCTCATGGAAACTCACTGTCGCCAGCGGTTAGCCTGGAGTAGAGAACATGCAATGTGGACATCGTCACAAAGGGCTTGTGTCATTGTTTTCCGACGAATCCAGGTTAAGCTTGCAATCTGATTCACGTCGTACTTTCATATGGAGAACTTCAGGCACCTGCTACCACCAAGATAACATCATTTAATGATACCGTTACGGGCGGGCAGGATTGCTCGTTTGGGGTGGAATTATACTGGATTCCAGAACAGATCTCTATGTTCAGATCGGAAGCATGACAGGCCAGATTTATGGGGACATTATTCTGAAACAACATGTACATTTGTTTAACGGTGCCATGGGCGCAGAATTCTGTTTATGGATGTCAACGCCCATCGTCACGTGCAAACGTTGTAAAAGAAAGCCTTCAATCTGAGGATATCACCCGTAGGGAATGGCCATCATTCTCACCTGATTTGAATCCTATAGAGCGTAAGTGGGACATGCTTGTTCGACAAATTGTAACCCGTCAAGCACCTCCTACACGTGTACCGGAACTTCGGAGAACATCGTTAGCTAAGTGAAATAATCTTCTCCAAGATCAGTTTGATAATTTGATGCTCAGCATGACTAAGCGCTGAACGAATTGTAATTCATCGTCTGACAAACATACAATGTATTAACCATCATACCAACAATATAATGCTAAGATTTTGTAAGAGAGATACTTTTTGTAATTGTTTCCAGGAACAAAAATCGTATTTTTTATGAATTTTTATGAATGAATGCATACACAATCTTTTTTGTTCTTTATCATTTATTTAATAAATGTGCTTTTTGGATAAGTCAGGTTTGTTTTGTTGCTGAACCTTTATTTGTCGGAGCTGGCATTATCCTGAATTTATGGACATGTGTGTAGTTTAGACACACTAGACCTCAAAGACACCCTGTCACCCTGTTTCAAGAATTTATACCTATTGTCTTAAACTTGAATACCATTTAACTTTATAAGTGTTTGTTGGTGAGCCTAACTTTTACATAACTGCATTTACACTATGCTAATCTTTACTTTAAATCATTTCAGTATTATTTCCTAGCTTTCACTTACGTTTACAGTCAAAACACATTTAACTTTACGACACTATAACACAACTTATGCATATGAAATATTAAACTTCATTTGTCAGGACTGAGTGTTCGGTGCATATTCTTGGCGAACATCTTCGTGAAACACTTTACACGATCCTGATCTTGAAGAGGGAGCTGAATGCAGCTACGTTCTGTGGTAGAAAACTGTGGTTAAGTGGTAGAAGATCTGCACTTTAGAGGGATTTAAAATCTTCTTTTATTAAACCACAATTATATACAGCCACTTCCCAACTCGGGTGCGATACAGAAAATAATGACCGCACTGGGTCTAAACTGAACAATCAGATAATTTAAACTAAAATTAAATAGAAATTAAGTCGTCGTTGCTCACAGAGCTATAAACGCAAGGTTGGCCTCTATGCTAAACGATCAATGGTGCGTAGCAAGATTTAGCTAATACTAACGCACTTAGATTATTTCAATAAGTAATAGCGTAACAGCGCTAAGGCTTAGAATTTAAATACTAGCTGGTCAGGCGAACGTCGAACAAAGTAGCAGTGGTCTGAGACTAAAAGCTCTCTCACACTGAGAGGTTCCTACCTACCGTTTAAATAGCAACTTGGCTGCACTTCAAATTAGCATAAAGCTGAAAAGCGCGCTTATTCTAACGGGAAGTTGAAATAAGAACAGATAGAAAAAGGCAAATTAAAATAAAACTTTGTTGGTTTAAACTAAAACCTTACACATTCACAACTCAAAAGATTACTTAGTTTAAACTTTACGTAATATGTCACTCTACGAAAAGATATCGCACAGTTCCATATCTCCCGTTCTACTGGGCCGATTTACAAAATTAAAATTGCGTTATGAAAGCGCGACTTAGGATAGGACTCGAAAGCGCGATTTAGGATATATAATAGATTTATATATAGCATTGCTCTAATATAGGTATTTTGACTCAAAATCGGACTTTTCTGAAATGACATGCCAATGTTTTCCATATTTCGATTCTATGACTCAAATTATGCCTAAATATTAAATTTTGTAAAATTTATAGCAACCTATTTTCTTTCCCTTTTTTCATTGTACATGAGTGGAAAAAACTCACTCATTACTTTCAAATAATTTTAACAAAGTGCGTAAATCACTTTTGTCGTTATTATCGTTTATCACAAATATTGCGAATTTGAGAAAACGCAATATGCAAATTCATGCATATCGTAGAAAGTTTTGAGTAAAAAAACTCTAATTTTTGGAGGTGTGCCTAGAAATACATCTACTTTAAGATGATGTTAAAAATTTTATAGGTAATAATACAAAAATGTTTTTGGAAAATTTATAAAATATACTTAAAAATACAAATTCTAAAAATAAACCATACAAAATGTGCCAAATATATTTGATTTAAGACTAAATTTCGAATTCTGGAAGAAGAAATCAAGCAAGTTTCATAAAAAAGAGATATTAATAAATGTGTATGAAATTCAATTAACATTTGGGGAGCTAATTTTTTAAAAACTACTCGTGCAATTTTTAGAAAACTTGGCAGTTTAGCCACATTAAAATAAAAAAACATTTAAAAAAACTACTTGTGCGAGTTTTGCAAAATTTAACGCTCATAAATGGATTTCTAGAATCGAAATATAAAAAAACATTGACATGTAGTTTCAGAAAAGTCCGATTTTGTGTCAAAATACTAATATTACAACAATGCTACATATAAATCTAATACATATCCTAAATCGCGCTTTCGAGACAAGAAGAAGGCAAATTGAATTTCATCCATCGGCCAGTGGAACGAGAGCTATAGGAACTGTCCCATTTTTTTCGCAGTGTACAACAGCTGTTAATATTTGCTTTGCAAAATAATATTATTTCAATATGATAAATCTTTGTTTATCATGGATTTTTCTGAAACCCAGGAGTATTTTCGTTGTTTTCTTGTTGACGAAGAATTTCATATTTTCCGATTACTCATTGCTGTCAATGTGCTATAATGATTTTTTTGACACTTTCTTGTTTAATTGTTGCAAACGCTCTTTTAAATCCTCTGCAAATTTTACAGTACAAATGTCTGGATTTTGTTTGACTTTTAATAACATAATTCTACAATTCCTTCGTCTTAGCTTGAAATGCATTCTAGACTGTGCATTTCGAACAGTTTAACTTAATTTCCATCGTTTTAATATATCAAAGCTAGTTGAATTCTTCACACCAAGTATTTTTTTATTTTAAAAACTTTAACCAGGTTTAAGATGGTGAAAATTTACATTTCTAATGTGATGTTAATTTGTACAGTCTTGTCGTGTTCACCTTAGATACGGAACAGTTAATATATTTTGCTAAACAAGTAACAATTTCCAAACGCAGACATTAATTATTACGATGTACATTTATTTAAAACAAAACATTGTGGAAAGTAGCATTACCTGTAAAAACATATGACCGAAACTTTTGAAGTGTCCGAATTATTACAATGTGAGTTACTGATGTTTTGAATAAGTTATTTTATTACAAGCAATATTTTGAGGGTATTTATTTAATAAGCAAGGCTTAAAATAGAAAAGAAGTATTAATATATTAGGAAAATATTTGAAGTCTGTGTTTCAGTATTTAACGATCTATACCACTGACTCTCAAACTGTGAGCCACGACGCACCAGGAAGCTGCGGCCTATTCGTAAAGAAGCTGCGAAATATTGTAAAAGCTTCATAATTAATTGAACCGAGACATTTCACCTCAGAAATCAAAAACTAAGGTGAGAAGCTAAAAATAAGCAGATTTTTTTTATAAATTTTGTGTTACGTGACCCTGCATAAAAATAAAGTCACGTGACAGAATATTCTAGCGAAAGTGTGTCGGCAACTCTGCGTCTTCACGATCGCGCCATATCGTGCTATATCGTGCCATGATCGTGCTATACCTCACGAGAATCTAACCTGCGAAAACGTACAAGGGTCATTCCTTAAATGGAATGATAAAATTCCTTAAGTGTTTCATTGCTCATTCCTTAAATGGAAACGTTTCTTCATATTGTTGCTAAAGTTAACTCCTCAGGTCATTTGATTCGGCTTTGGGTATACCAACTTCCAAAGGTTGTTTTTTCTCTAGAGTTGAAAACATATCATTTCCTTTCACGTCGCATTTCATGCGATTTATCCTTCTCATAGAAACGCCTGTCAAATCAGCAGCAAAAATAGCAATTCTGTTACCGAATTTACTAGGAAAATGCTTACGAAATTTGACAAAAACGTTTCTAACACTAATCTTAGCGAAACTACGTATTAGTTTGCCAGCCTTATGAGGTTTTGAAATTCTACCCATATGCCAAAGGTGAAGCGGTTGCCACAGCAATTGCTTTTTTCCGGTGAATGAATGCTTTAATTGCTTTTCTCATCGAGAATGGGATAAGGCTGGGGTTGCTAGAAATCGCATTATCGCTAGCCAATAATGCCAAAAAAAGGGGAAATCTTGGTTATCGAATGATTGTCATGATATTATTTAATTTTTAAATAAAAGCTGTGAGCAATGTAATCTATAGTTTCACACGTTTATTTCATTCCGTTCCCTTTGCTCAAGAATATTTATATTTCATAGCGTAAATTTTACAGTATGATATGTCGAAGTGGTAGAACTATAATCTACGGCGTACGCATACACTTTCCACTATACCCAGTGTTTCCCAATTTAAGTTGACCGTTAGTATAAACGCTTCGGGATGCGTAGAGCTTTCGCGACAGATTTAGACTGTTATGGAAGAACCTGCGGAAAGCATATAAGCAAGCCCTGCCAAATGGATTCTGTCAGTCGGTTGATACTCTAAGCCTACTTGAAATTAAACCCAGCCCTTCATATAAATAAACAGTAATATTAATTATTTCATGTAGTATAGTTAGTGTTATATTACTACTCGTTTGTTATCTTTGATAAATAGTTTTGTAACATTTTGCGCTTGTATCTTTGACGATGGACCGATTTTTGAACAGTAATAAATGTAATAGTGCACATAAAGAAAACATGTCTTCAACCAGTTGCTATGACTGTGAAGAAACAATATTATGGTAAACATGATGACAGTTATTTAGAGTTTGGTTTCACGTCAACAGTCAATGGTAAATAAAGACCACAATGTGATTTGGGTATGAAGGTTTTGGTAGCGGGGCGTATGCTTCCAAGTAAACTGAAGCGCCATTTAGAAGCTAATCAACAGCATGTTTGGCAAACCTCATGATGCTTTTTGTCAGGAAGTTAAAGGAACTGAAACAACAAAAGATACACTTTTAAAACTACATGAGTATCCAAACAACGCTTTATTAGCATCTTACAAGTCAGCTTATAGAACCGCCAAATATAAAGAAGCCTCTTTACCATCGCAGAAGAACTTACTCTACAGGCTGCTGTAGACATGGTGAACATCATGGTTGATGAGTCTGCGGAGAAGCTGCTTTTAAAGTGTCTTTGTTCAATAATACAATTTGTCAGATAATACACCATATGGCGTACGATATCAATGTCAATTAATTAAAAACATTAAAGGAATAACTTTGTAAGACAGCATGCAATGATTAATACTGGCATCAAATTATTTATGTTAGAATAATAAATATTTTGAAAGTTGGAGGCGAGAAATGACTATTAATTCTATCCATACTTAAAGAACTTTTCCTAAGCATTACCTAAATGAGACAAAATAATACACAAAAAAATCAAAAATAATATATACAAAACATTTTTCCGTAGCATGATATGCTAGGCATTGACTGACCTGAAATAAAAGCGACTAAGATGTGTCAGAGTAAGAAACCTTATTTTATAAATAGTGAGCAGAGAAAATTTTGGATGCAAACATTAACTGCAAATTCTATACCTACTTATCTCCATTAATTACGTTTATGAAATTTCTAATAATAATCAATAATAGTAAGAATTTTTCCAAATGAAACGAGTCATACAAAAACGCAAATATTTTTTAGCCATATTGTTTATTGATTTCATGCTTGAGCGCTCATGCTGTATAATCTGGCGAAGAACTAGTGAATTGCTCAATTAAGCAATATATGTGAAAAAGGTGTTAATAATAAGAGAGCTTAAAACTTCATTCCTATTAATCACTTGCAGTAATTAAAACCTGTCAAAAATTTTCTTGTTTAAATATGTTCTTAATTACCTTCCTAATATACATTACTGTTATTTTCTGTCCACTGGATTACCTGTCAACAAAAAATGAAAATTAATGTTTTAAACTCCGCTATACAGAAGCATTTTGTTGGTATTAACAAATAATTAATTACATGACAGACTTCCAGCGAGAATATCTTAGATATTTTCTTTTGTTGTGCTATAAATTTATTCATATCTACATGTTAGTAAAAATGGGTAAAATTGATTTTTTTTCTTCGCTAGATTTAACAAAAACTTTATCTCAAGCAGTCTTATAATAACATTCCAGTTCTTTAAAATATTTGATTTAATATCAGTGAATAAAATATAAGAAAAATTGTTTTTGACTAACAAAACGTTCCATGCAAGTATTTAAATTGCGTACTTGTTTCCTCGAAACTAAGACCGGGTCTTGCATTAATCTTTGATTCTATAGATGTATTAGGGCTTTTTCATGCACAGTAACTAAAATTTATCCATTTACATCCATAAAATATATCCATTTACAACAATACACATTTATTCACGTGTTCAAGAATCTACAACTAATCAAGTACAATCATTGGCTGAACAGAGGCAGAACAGAAAAATCGTTGACTACTAGTAGTTTTTCGTCGGTTCGAACTCCGGCGAATGAGCTGGCTGTATGGGTTTTTCTTTCTCTTCCCGGTCAGTAACAAGGATATGAGTCAGTTTCTCTTAAAAGTCCTCCACGAGGCGTCTCTCCCTTTAGCAGATACCATTATGCATCGCCATAATCAAATAATAAAAAAGAACGGTCATTTTATTTTATTCTAACCCATCATCATATATCTTCAAACCTTGAATTTTCTCATCTTCGATCTTCTTAGATACAGTTCATATCTCTGAAAAGAAGCTACCCGCTTAATATTATGATGCTTTGAATTCTTCTGAGGATATGGCTAACAGTGGTGCTGTTAGCCGTGCGAATAACTAAAACTTTTGGTTTTCTGTCAGAAATCCATTCCTAAGCAATGCAGCTGAAGAAATACTGATGTTCCCAACTGAATAAGTACCTATTGCCAATCTGATCCACTCTTGTGTTTCTCGGTATTTCTCTTAACTGAGGTTACCGTACTTATCGTTAATTTCACAGCATTCTTAGATAATTTCAGCTTATTCTTCTACTTCTTATTGCAGAAAACTGTAAGATTATTACTGCAGACGTCCTTCACAATTTCTTTGTTGTAATTTATGTAATAGCTCTTTTTTTCTTCCATCTTATTTAGGGATTAAAACATTATCCTCATTAAATGTATTATTATATCAAAAGTTGACTCAAGATCTACGAGATAGAAGCGGCCACA
Organism: Stegodyphus mimosarum; assembly: GCA_000611955.2. Taxonomy (NCBI): domain Eukaryota; kingdom Metazoa; phylum Arthropoda; class Arachnida; order Araneae; family Eresidae; genus Stegodyphus; species Stegodyphus mimosarum. Next base: position 56,869 of record KK113013.1, on the reverse strand, counting down.
AAAACTACTAAGAATGATAGACCACAAAAAAAAGACAAAAAGTGCAAACACAAAATTCAGAAAAAGTTTCTTTTTTTCACATGAGTATATTAAATTCGGCACTACATATCGAATTACAAAGAATCTAAATAGTTACAATTACGTAAGTTCATGATCAAGCTTTCACATGTGTTGAGTCTGCAATATTATTGAAAAATCACACTGAGCTTAATTTCCGATTATGTCTTTCCGAGAAACATGGTGTATACATGTAAGAAATAAGAAAATACGATAGCTGCTTTAAAAAACCAATTGTCGATCTCAAAATTAACACTCTAAATTTGGTGACCTCCCCCTAAATTCATCAGTTCTCCCTAATTCGAGATTTTTCTGCGTTACTTAAAGCTGTTTGAAAATTGCAAACCAAAACTAATACTAACCAATCATAGCTTGTCTCTAGAATTGCACCTACTCTGGTATAAATGTTCTGGCAAGCTAAATAATAACAATAGTATCAACGTTACGTCACCACCTTTTCCTAGCTTTCACCTTGCTAGCAGCTGCTCGCTTTGCTTACCCGCCTGAAAGGATGTTGCCTCTGTTAACCGTGTATATGAGAATTTATTGTAATTGTTTATGATCAAAAAGTGTACTGTCTGCGAAAAGTGCTTCTAATGTGCCTAGAAATAAATACGATAATTAGCTGAACTTGGATTCTGTCAACATCTTCTTCCATCTTTCCATTCGACTACTGAAAGCTGAAAAAAATATTCGTGTTAACTGCGTACCAAAACATCTTTCATCGGTCACGACTACGACTGCAAGCTGGGTCCTCTACTATGTTTTCCTGAAATCATTACATACATACATATAACAAAAAAGGGGGCTACTTGTATTAAATTAGAATCAAACTGAGTTTTAAACTTTCTTCTCTACCTCGATTTATGTTCTTAATCATTAAGATGCCAAAGTTAGGTATTAGCTTCAAAGAACTTCCAATTAACAATGAAATTTGAGGGACTTTACCTGAACGTCAATGAATTTCACTTAGCTAACTATCAATACAACATGTGCACCTTTTATATTTTCCTTGTCCATGCTAATAAGTTTTCTTATCTATTTAGTTACTGAACTGGTATCTATATTAGGACAGCTTTTGCTTCAAGAAGACATTCAAGTCTTTTGACTTCATTTACAGGCTGCGTTCTTCGCACATTCCGACTCTTGGGAATATGATTCTTATCTTCTATTCACATTTGTAAGTATTTTCTTTTTGAAAATTTATTTTCTGTTATTAGATAGTTTTAATATTCTCCATTGGCAACAGGCAATGCATGGTGTTATTTTAGAAGAATGTATGTACGGATCGGACGACTGAAATGTAACCTAACGTAAGTTTATTGCGAAACATATGATATTTATTAATCGATATATATAAATAATCTCT
>KK113013.1:0-55373 GCA_000611955.2 Stegodyphus mimosarum | reverse complement strand
TCTTTTCCTGTACTAACATTATAATTATATTCCAAAGTATTACTCTCATTTAAAAAAACAGAAACTAAGCAATTATCAGAAGCGGAACTACATCAGAACAAGAGTAACGGCAATCATTATTCTAAGTTTGAAGGCTGAGTAAATGAATTTAAGAAGTTTCAAGTCTGTAGAAGTGTTTGGAAATTATTTTTATGTGCCTGATGATGATTATATTTAATTATCGATAAATTTTGAACAAAGATGTATTTTGAATTAGAACTACATTGTAGGGTAAGAATAATTCTGTTCAGTACCATAGTCTGTTTTAACATTATAAGTTGCTCTAAAAGATATTAGAATTTTGAAGGCTAGTATTTAAATGTTAATTTAAAACTTCATTAATTATTAATTAAAAATTCATCAAGTTGAAATTTCAGAATATCTAAGTTTGGAAAGAGAAAGAACTGTGATTTGAAACTTTTTGCAAATGAACAATGAACTGGGAGAGAACACTACAAATAATCCAAAAAGAATAACTTGAATAATTTTGGATAACAAAGATTACGATAGGGATTGTGTTAACGTACATTTGAGCACTATAAACCAGAGAAAGAAAAGAGAAGTTATGGAAATAGAAGATAGGTAAATTAAAGAAACTGACAGAAATTTGAAAAACACGATCAATAAAATTATTGGAAAAACACCATTTGAGATCGCTGTATACCACAATTTAAAGATGGAATTCTGAGATTATTTGCTAAGAAGGTGAATGTTGGAAGAAACCGCAGAACTACAAAACGAAACTAGCTAAAAATGTTCCTAAAAAATAAGGAAAATTAAACTTATTATGACAAGAAGAATTTCGAATTTTTATCATTTGTATAAGGAAAAATATTAGTTAGAGAAAATTCAAAATCAACAACAAGAGAATCAACTAAACCTTCATTGGTTGTATTTGATGAACTGACATTTTTTTTTAATTTCATTTAGTTTTTTCAGTTATTTATATAACAATATTGGGATATTGTTCGGAGAACAGCCTTGGTTACGCCAACTTGGCTTCTTTAAGGAAATGGGCGACATTTTATCATGCCAACGGAAGTAAATACTACAGAATAAATACTACAAAAAAAGAAAAATCTGAAAGGTTTCAGATTTTAAATTACGTTCAAAGAGGCGTTTTTTAAACATTTTGTATGTTACTTTTATGTATTGAATATCATGTTCTTCGCATTTAAACCATAAAATTCAGTTAAAGAACAATATAGCAAAATAATTTTAAACTGAGCATATCTTTAGAATTTCCTACACAGAGTCTCACGCGCTTCAGATAAAAATGTTTTTTTCTGTACAAGGTTTCCATTGTCCGCTTTGAAATCCTTGAGTTTGTTAATCAAAAATTCGTTAAAGTTTTACAAAATATGAAATCGTTAATAAAACAAATTCCAAATTTCAAATTTGGGCTTCCAGATGCCTATATTCGCAGCAGGATTACGGCATTCAAAATTCGATGGCTTTAGGTACCGTCGTTTTATCACAATGCGAGAAACATACATACATTTACGCACATTCTTCATTATTTAATTTCTTTAAATATAACACAGGGCTGCAATATTTTGTGGCAACAGTTTGAAAAGTGATACAGACTTTTAATGTTTCCGACGCAAAATCGCAAAACGAAAACAATAGTCCTTCAGGGACAAAGCTTCTTTGGACTAATAATAAATACTATAGATAATAAGTAATACTACAGATAATTCCTTAGCAAGGGAAAAGTATTACGGCTGTCTACCTAGAGGAAATACGTCATCGAATGACAACTATTGCCTGCCATACCACAATAAGTTGTTTCTCCCTTTTTGGCGTCAAGGCTGTTCTCCGAAGAATATCCCAATATTGTGTTCCATGTAATGTTGTTAAGTTGAGTTCATTTGTGAAGTCAGGATAGACGAATGTAGGCATTTCCTTTAAAAATTAATTTCTGATTATTATATAGGCTTCATATTCTTCGTTCATATATGACGCATGTTGTTGTTTTCGAGGTACGTATGTACAGATTAGATGATTAAAATGTAACTTAATTATTTTTAGTAGGATAAAATGACATTTATTAAATATTCTGTCTTTTGCTTTGCTATTACATTCCGTTACTATTTTGATTTAAAAAGATAGCATCTAACATTACTTAAAGATCTAAATATCAGCATAAATTGCAGCGTAAATTTCTACAGAGTAAATCATTTAATCTACTCATGGCTTATTAACAATTTTAATATAATACAAATTGCTGTAAAATTGTTTTCCTGTATCAAAACGCAGATGGAATTATTTTATAAAGTCTTAGATATAAAATCCTAATTTCTTATAACCATTTTGGGATTTAAAATGGTTTAGGAAGCAATCATCAATATTGTCACTGTGTCGTCGGCTATTTTAATTATCTTTTGCTATATATGAAAGCGGAGAAACAGTTTCTGATTTGCATGTGAAACCAGAAATTTCTTAATTCTTTAATGCAAAAAATAAATATTCTTTTTACAAATTAAATTTATTAATAAACAGAATATTACCACCATTTATGATAAGCTGCGATCATAGTTAATTTTCAGATATTTACGTAAATACATTATTACTCATTTGCGTGTAATATATTGCGATAAGTAAATGAATGTTAAATTAATTAACCTATAAATAGATCATAAAGAAAATTACAGTTATGTAATAAATGACAAAATCTTTGTTAAAGCATAAAATCTTGAACTTCTTCCAATGTTTTACCCTGATTATAACTTATCATAGAAATATCGTAATATTGTAAATACTTTTAGCCTCACCATCTTCCATTTTGTGTTTTTATGCAATTTCATTTTAAACAACCGCTAGTAATTCAATTGACTTGATGTTATTTGCTGTTTATTAAAATTAATTACTGTAAAATTTTAGTAATGTAAAATAATAATAAATATTTCAAATAATTTCAATGAATTGCTTATTTTTCCAATTTTTTATGTTATTTACTGCTTATTAAAATCAATTACTGTTAAAATTTATTAACGTAAAATAAAAAAATATTTTAAATCATTTCAAATAATTTCAAAAAACTGCTTTTTTTTTCCACTTATTTTTCCACTAGAAGCGGTTAATTCCTCACACCAGAGCCGTAAGAGTATATGAATTTTTACTGTTAAATATTGGAAAAGGATTTATTTAAATTGAAAAAAGCACTTAAACAAGTTGTATTTTCATTATAATGATATGCAATGTAACATGATTTACCTAAACGTTGCAACAAGACTAATAAATGACTAGGAAGTCCGTATTAGTTTTATTTTTGTTTTAAACTTGTTAAATGTGAAACTGTGAATGTTTGTGTTAATTCATAAGAAAATCAACAAAGTATTTATAAAATATTTTTATTTGAATCAATATACTTGCTATGTTTTCAAGGCAGTCTAATCCTCGTATGGGAGATATAGTATAGTTAGTTTTACATGCAAGATAAAACTTCATACAGAATAATGAAACCTTTATCACAGTTATTGCTATCGGGTTGGTCCACCAACCTGTTTACAGTTGCTGTGATGCATCTAAACACTTTTACAACGGATAACATTGTAAATATACTTTTGCATTGTAACCTTTGGTGCAAAAATGTGAAAATACATAGAAGCTGCATTCAGTTATTTATCCTGTGCCTGCACAGGAAGCAATTACTATGAATAAAATGCTTATCTAATGATAAACTATAAAAATACGAAAAATTCAGATTTAAATAATTAACTTCCCCTAGGTTGGGCAATACTACTTAAAGATAGATTTTAAAATGATTACTGAGCAAAGTTATTCTTATTTTACATACTTTATATATGCATTCAGAGCCAGATTTGTACAAGTAAACTATTATTTACAGATCAAATTGCTTCATTTATAACTTATGGCTCTCGCACATTAGGAATTCAGTGGCTAGATGACACATTTTCTCCCTTTACCAATTTGTGTGCCTAAAGTAACGAATTTTTAGTAACGAATTCTGAAACTTTGTAAAAGGCTTTAAAAACATTTTATCTTAAGTTCTAGCATTAGTTGAGATTTTAAATTCAACCCTGAATATGTAGTTGAAGAAATTAATTTATGGATTACTTTGCATTATGATTTGCTTCTCATTGTTGACATTGTTAAATGACAATGCAAACCTGTTTCTAAATTAGTAAAAATTAAAAAGGCAGAAGAAATTTAATTTTTATCCAAAAAAAATCAAAGTTTAGAGCATTAATTTCACAAGAATAAACTTAAAAATTCTTTCTTTAAGATGGAAAACTATTTTCCAACTTTTATCAAGTTTTAAAGAATTGCATTATGTAATTCTCTATCTGAAAAAAAAGCAGGACATGTTTTCGTTTTTCTCAAAACATAAAATTAATTAGATGGTAGCCTAAACCTGAAATTTTCTGTTAAAGCTGCCATGCTTTTTTATTTCCACTAATAATAAGGTTCATTTATTGGTATAAAGTATTCTCTAATATTAGTGCTGTTCTCTGATATTTATATATATTATATATAAGAAAAACCGGTAGTGTTCTCTTATCGGGACGGATTAAGAAATATATGTATGTATGCATGCATGGAGGGATGGATGGATGGATACATGTATATACGTACATATATACGTACATATATAAGTATATATGTATGCACGCATACATACACGCACTACATACATACACACACGTGTATACATACATACATTTCTGAATCCTGTTCCAATACCAGAAATGTACCTAGACACCTTATATTAGAATTCATATAAATCTTAATTCGTATAAAGGGGTATATATTTAGTAATTTCATGTTTCGTAAAAAACTCAGATGAGTTTTATAACTTAATCACTAGATTAACATTTTTTTACATTTACTGGTAAAATATCTCAAGTATTTTTCGCATATAGGTAGAAATAAGAAATAGTCTGTTTAGCTACTTAATAGGCATGCTACGCAGAACTAGCTGTAAAAAGTATTCCTATACATGACCCTGAAGAAAGGTTAATGTTATTTCCTAAGTTTAAATCTTAGGCAATAAAGCGTCATTCTTCTTAAAGTTCTTAATCTGTAAAATGAATAACTCAATTTGGCTAAAACACCCTTTTTTTTCTTGAGTAAAAGAAATTTACTCGCTAGATCAACTGGGCGATTTAAATCGAAATCTTCCTAATAAAAGTAGTTTAGCAAGGGAAAAAGAATACAGTATTAATGAGCTGACATTTTCTACGTACTGATAGAAATTATATGCATATAACCATGCCATTAGGTAAAGCTCCTTTTGTGCTCCTCATACAACTTAATATGTATAATTACAAATATATTTCAGTCTTATCAAAAAGTTGATATGACTTCAGCTGTTTGGTGAAACAGTGCAAAACCTTTGCAATAGATCTTTCAAAAAAAAGCTGTACTTCATTATTATTTAGTCCATTTTTTACTGAGGTCCATGAATAATTCAAACAATGAATCTGCTTTGTTTTAACTCAATTGCAGTCTCACTTTTTTCATTCTTACTCAATATTTCAATACACCCGGAACACAGATTTCAGCTATATAAGGCACTCAAGAGCTGATGCGATTCAAAAATATCTTTAATTCGTAAGTTCAAATAAAATTTAAAGTAAAAAAACAGTTTTCTTCAGCTATGATGGTCTGAATACAAAGTCTTGCCTATTACGGAGATCACAGGTAAATCAGCAATAGAACTCTAGCTTTTCGTCTGGTTACCTGAGTTTGACATTCGACTGGGACATGGCAAACTGGAACTTTCTCAGCATCAAAGATGCCTTTGGAGAGTAAAGACAGCTTGACCCACTGTGTTGACTTTGATCCCTTATTCTTTAAAGCGACAACATCGCTATTTACCATTGTGTTGTGAGGTTGTTGGCTGCTGCTGTGACAGCTTATAATGGAAATATAATAATACTGCAGCATATGCAAATACTTAAATTAAACCACAAGAAATAGCAATAAAAAATGTAACAATATTTTTTGGTTATGTTAAGCTCGCATTTGCTAATTGATAGTTCAAGTGAATGAATGCGTTAAAATTGTAAAATTTTCTTTACCAAAATTATTAAATTATTAATTAAATAATTGAATTAAATTAATAAATCATTTAACTAATTTATTAAAATTATTAAATGAGTAATTAATAGTTTCATAATTATAAAATTATGAAGTTATTAATCTCCTTAACTTAAATCTTCGAAGCAAGTTTGTGTAAATTTATTCGGGTACCGGGCTATTCCTACAGAAAGAGATTTTTGCAGTAATACAGTGAACGAAAATTTGCTTTTATCTATTCTCCTGATTCAATTTAGATTAAAATACCAATCAATACATAAATATTCATCTTTTCTTATATAACCCAAGTGTCACTCAATTTCTTTCGAACACATAAAACAAATAGAGTAAAATTCGAATTCTATACATTAGATTGATTAAAGTTTTTCACGCATTTTTTCCCTAATGTTTTCTGTACTAAATATGAAGTACAGTTCCGAATTCTCCATAGATTTTTTTAAAAATTAGTATCCTCATTGATATTCTCAATGATATAGACGTTCAGTCATTGAGTTTGGTAATATTCAATATTTCTCGTTAGCTGTTTATGCGAAAAGCAAATTTAAGCTTTAGAGCACTTCACCTTCTTTAATCTCGTTACAAGTTTGTCAAATGTCTATGAACATTTTTCCACCAATGGAATTGCTAATAATGTATGATTCTTTTTATGCTTTAATATCCATTTATCATTTAGCCTTCACTTCTGACCTTGAACAAAAACTTACGCGTTCAGATCAAAACTGCGAAAGCAATATTTAAAAATTTATTCTGATCTAAAATCTTAGATAAAACTTCTATTAAGTTTGCTAATAAGGAGACCATTAACTTCAGCGGCAGAAGCAAACATTAGTTACCATAAATCATCAAGGAAAAAAATTTAATGCAAAATATTAGTTGATTCCACTAATGCACGAACTATTATTCTGCCATGCATAATGTTCGCCGCTAAAAAGTTTCGTTCATTAAAACGTTAAACAGAAAGTTGTAATTCGATCACTTGATACATAATTTTTGCGAACATTTTTCTATCAAAATTTCTGGAAGCTGTCTTCAATTTACTTTGCGTGAACGATGCTTGTTCTGTATCCGTGGCAATTTTAAATATAATTCTGCAAAATTTTGGCATCTTTTCTAAATGCAGAGTGATTCAGACGATATCAGAAAGAATAGCTAAAAGAATAAAGAACTTTAAAGCCTTTTCTCTTTCCATATATCAAATAAAGACACAAATAAGCTTATAAAACATCTTACAGTAAATCGCAAATCGTTTTGAACTACTAAAGTATTTTCGTATAACTGTAAGCTCGTAGATTGATAGACACCAAATTTCATAAAACATAATTTTATAAACATATAAAAATTCTTCGTCTCAATACTGAAATGCAAAAAATATTCTGAACGTGTTTGCAGTGATGTGAGCAAATTCAGTTAAAATTCTTTTTCCGAGCCTTAGAAATGCTGAGTTGCAGCAATGCAAAATACAAAGAAATAAAAATAAATACGATCGAAAATTGATTATATTTAAGCTCATCGCAAAGCCTGCGGAAAAAGAATATGATATTTGCAAGGAATTAGCAATATTTTTGCTGTGAGGCACAATCATGTTTCACCTTACAATATGTTGTTAATTATTTCCTGAACTATAAATAATTATCAGGGTATTTGAAAAATTCCACGTTTGTAATCTAATAACAATAGTTTGGTGGTGCTATATAACAATATTTTAAGGTAGAAAGTTATTTCAGACAGTCTTTTCAACTACTTTCACTATTTTACAGTAAATACTACAATTTATAATATGCTATGATGTCACTTCATTTAATTCGAAGTGATTATAAGCAATCGTTTGTAACTTTAAGAATCTAAAATTTGAAATTTTCATATATTTATTTGATTTATTCTAAGCATATTATTGATGGTAAATAACTCTTTTTGATTATCTAAATTAATTTAATAATCAGTGTTCAAAGATGTAAATAGCTTTAACGCTTATTATTTTCTTATTGACGAATGTAGGCTACAAGCATGTTCTTGTGCGCTTCCCGTTTTTGGTGTTTATGTGTGTTAAATCGACACGCATTGACGAAATAACTTAAAATCGGACCTGTGAATTACATTTAGGTTTCTTTCGCTTCCGAAAGCGATGCATTTCAATGCAACAATTCAAAGCTAATAAATAATCTGACAAAAACAACCATGTTCAATAAAACATAAAACCTAAATTAGCCTTAATATTTACAAAAAGCAAGATCTTTACCGTAAATATATAGCTTAAAAAACTAAATAGTGTAGATAATAATAACTGCAACTTCTAAAATCGCGAAGAAAGAAAAATTGATGGATTGATGAATGATATGTTAGGCTGAAAATCGGAAGTAGCGATGATAAGAGATAGAAGTGATTGAGATAAAGAGGAGTGGTGATGAAAATCATCAACTAACATTTCATTGTCATTTAAATTCATTAGGGTAGATAGGTCAATAACTTTTACAATTTTTCATTATCGTGTAGGTCAAAATCGAGGTTTGTTTTCTGTTGAGACTGATCTGAAAGACCTTCAAGTAGAAAATATACTTGTCTGCTTAACCTATCATCCATTTCTCACGAGCTCTTAAAACGTACACTAAATCTAATTATGAAAACCTACCTAAGTACTCTTCAAAATTAAAGTCATAATTTTTTGTAATCCTAATACGAAGCAAAGACTGAAAGCTATTTTAAATTTTAACTTTTTTGCAGAAGGCAAAATTTTCTTTGGATTTTTTTCAGCTACTTAAGAAAGGCATTTCTTTCGAATTTGCAAAATTTTACAAGCAGGTCTTTTTTAAAGCGTAGGAAACTAAATCTGACAAGAATACAGTAATTAAGCACACGTTTTTTACTTTCTGAGATATTTTAAATAATTTTTTCATAAAATCTATTCTAAATAGAAATGTTGACCCTATTTTCAATATATTCTATCCATACTTAATAGAACTAAATAATTTATGACATATAAATTTAGATAATTGCAGTAAATATTCAAAGTATAATTTTTAACAATTATAACAATTTTCAATGTATTCTTAATAGAAAAATAAATTCGGCGTACTTAACGATCTGCAGACTCAATTATTGCCAAAATAAATAAAGGAGAAGTCCAATATAAATAATACTGTAAATTTTGGGAAAATGGTAGAAAAAAAATAAACGCATTAAGATCAGATTTATAAATTGAGTTAATGGCTGAAACATATCAGATAATGTCAAATTAAAATATTTGAGTACATAAGCTGAATTTGCAGTTCAGTGAAATAAATTATCATTTTATTGCCCTTTTGCTAAACTTATCTACAGTCCTATTTTTTTATCTTTAAATATAAAGATTTTTTAGCATAGTTACTTTTCCAGCGAGAGAAATATTATTTTCAAAATTTTTTTACCTCATTTCCTACCCGCTTATTGCCCATGATACAAAAACATTGTTGATTATGGACATAGCAAAATAGCTTTATTTTCTATTTTCTTTAGTTTATTTTTCAAATTAAAATTATATTTTGCTTAAATAAATGAAAGCCAATATATGTGTTTCTTAGCAATTTATATCGTTGTCATGTTGTTTAATATTAATTTGAGTTAATCAATGATGTAATTTTAATACAACTGTTTCATTCAGTTTATAATATACACAAAAGTAATATTTTTAATAAAAGATATTACCAATACGAGATATAACTAAGTATACAATGATCTTTTACGCAACCAGGCATAAAATAATTCTTAATATTTCGCTTAGCACCAATTTTTATATTTAATGTAATTCTATAAACACTTTAAATATTTTGCAGAGCAGAAGAACTTTTAAATAAGAAAAAACGATGCTGATCACCATTTGACGTTTTAAGAAAAGGAAACAGATATTTGTATCTGGTGGTCAAAAAAATTTAAACAAATATTACACGTCTTTTTTCCTTCTTATTTGAAGTATGTGCTTCCTTAGAAACATTTAAAAGAAAACATTCGCATTTAAGAATTAAAAATTTCCTTTTCGAAAGTAGCTAGCTGCTCATGGTATTTTAACTATAACCGTAAAATATAATTCTAAAATATGAAATATGAGCCGTGACATTTCCGAAGGGTGGAAAATAGTTATTTTTTTCTATTTTACTTAATATCTAAACATTAATATTAAAGAAAAAACTTCAAAAAATAAATTTGTATCTAAGAAGCAATTTTTCAGAATGAAAATTGCAGTTCATAGAAGCGAATAGTTAGTATAATATATTACATATAATAACACGCGAAGGCTAACTGTGGTTTTTCTAAAATCAAATGCAACTGGCTATGTTTCAGTTATACGTAATATGAAAATAAATACGACATCCATAAATAAAATTCTAGACTTCCCAAGAAAGAATTTAATTGGGAATAGATATATTAAGATTCTTGCTCTTTCTCGGTGGAATGGAACTTGAATATCCCATTTAATTTTAATGCTTCAGTTATTAAATCAACTTTGCAACACCTCATGCATTCGGCAAGCATATAAAACTATTTTTTTTCTAAATATGTTATTTGAAAAATATATGCATCCATTTTTGAAATTTCAGTGGCACTTCGTGTACTTAACACTGATTATAAAAAAAATTACTCTGCATTAATTAATCTGTGAAACGAATCAAAAGCCTGAACCATTCGCTATTATATTAATGGAAGTCAATTTCTTCTGGGACTACTCGAGAAGCTCCTCTTCTTTTTCTGTCGATGAACTGGAGAAGATGCTGGGGAGGAAGCGGCCGATGATGTAGACGACCTGGAGGTTGAAGGCTTAGGAGCTAAGGTGTTAGCAGATGCGCTACTCAGCAGCGGAAGACTGCTGCTGTGGTAAATACTGATCATTTTAGCACATTCTTCTTCATCCCTTGTTATGTCAAATTTAGGATATCTGACTTTCAGTCGTTTTCTTTCCTGCATAAGGAAAAGGTATCCCAATAACTCTACTAAACTATATTAAAACAAGTGATTGAGGAATGCACATTAGGAATAACAATAACGTTACTGAGTAATAATAAATATATGAAATCAAAATTAACGGCAGGGAAAGGATATAAAGTATAAAAGAAAAGTATTCGATATAATGCTAGTCATTTGCAATATAAAATGAAATAATGAAAGTAGTTTGTTTTGTCAACTAGGATTTATAACTGACATAATAACGAAAACCTTTGAATAATATCCAGACCACCAAAAGTTTCCTTTACCTTTGTGCTTCCATTTCAGTCTTCTAAAGATTTAAATTCGAGCTTTTCTGAAAGCATCAGAAAAACTCCCTTCAAAAAAATAATGCTAATAATGTTATTTTCACTTACTGATCTAGATTGATTGATTGATTCTGGGGCGCAGCCCCCTGTCCACCCAGCTAGAAAATGCAACCGTTAGACAAAGAAAAGGGGGGCAGGCCCAAGCCAACAACGAACAAGCAGCTAACAATGAACACATCCCAAACAAGAATAATAAAAAAAAAACCATTCACTCAACAAACCCAAAATTGAGATAAAATACAAACACAAGAAGAACGAACACAAAATAAAACATATCTCCTCGTAACTTTTCCTCAAAACCTGTATAAAATATTTCAAATGTCTATTCCCATTATTTCTTTGTTATCATTTATAATCTTCATAATATCCTTTGAGTGTTTCTTTAAAATAGTTTCTAATTGATTAATATCTGTGATGTCTAAATTTCTATAGCCTGCCCTAACACTCTGTGTTAATAAGCAATTCTCCAAATAATGTGCTGCATCTCTAACAACGTTACACTTTCTGCATTTCTCATTTTCTTGTAAACCAAATCTTTTCAGGTAAAAGGGAAACCTCCCATGACCAGTAACAACTTGAATATATTCAAAGTCATTAATAAATTTTTTATCGTTAATTTTCAATACTTTTAAATTTTTTTTGTTCCTATCGGATTCCCTCCACTGATTTTGCCATATTTCCATAATGTTTCTCTTCAAAACACCAATTGAGATTTTTCTTGAATCCGGAATTTTGTTATACGGAATCCCTTCACCTGAAGTAGCTTTTGCCAACATTAGCTTCCTTTGCCAACATATCCGCACGCTCATTCCCCTCTACACCAATGTGGGCCTTTATCCAGTGTATATTTATTCTGTTTTTGATTTGAATTTCACTATAAAAATCTTTTATATCTAGCATAATTTTGTTGTATTCATTAGGATTTTCTAATTTCTGTAACACAGACAGGGCATCTGTATAAATATTTATGTTGTAGTTTGTAAATTTCATAGATAGTAACCATACTAATGCTTCTTTAATCGCAATAATCTAGATATGACAATGAATTACTGATCTAGATATACATTCCTTCTTTTCCTACAGTTCTTCACATTTAGATTAATTTTTATAGTTCTTGAAATTTGGAAATGAACCTTTATTCATTCCCAATATTAGACGACCAATTTGTTTCCATCTTGATGCGTCCCAAGGAGGTCGTCGTATGTTTTTCAGAGGATGGAGGATGTCCAAGTTTTAGCTTAAAGTGATATTTCTTTGAATTCGTTCAGAAACCTCTAATTGAATAATCATTGAAGACCCTTCTTAGGATGTCCAAGTAGAATGGCTGTCTGCTTAAAACAAAGAACCATGTATCATACAAAATCTACGGCCATAAAACAGTTTCACAAATATTTCAGTTGGTATGCCTAAAAGAGACGTGTGCAGTTTCACTGCTTATTTCTAAATTCTTGAAAACAAACAACTTTCAGGCAAAGTCAGAATCATACTGCAAGTAGAATATTCCCAATGTTTATTAATACACATTTATACCTACACACATGGAGATTTCAGCAAAAGGTTTAACATTAGCTCTTGAACGTTGGGTTACGTATTTAAAGTCTAATACTGTTCTATGTTCTGTCGATTCAAAGCGTTTGCAGAATTTTTAATAGCGGGTTTCAAAACTTAAGTTTCTAACTAAAGAACAAAGCATGATATTTTTTGTTTATTACACAATTTTAATGCGCCATTGTACCAGAGTATGAGATAAATGTAAAGCAATAACCATTCAAACATAAATGGAAAATAATTCTTGAGTAAAATTTCTTATAGATATTCCAAGTCGATGTACTGAGCTGAAAATGTCGTAAAAAATTCTTCCATAGCTGGGAAATGCTGCCCAAATTGTCCTTTTTGACATTTTTTGTCCATTCCTTTTGTCCCTTTTTTTAAGGACAGAACAAACAGATCCTATGATTCTATTGCTCCAAAATGTTGCTCCAACGATCTCAGGCTTTAGGCGAAAAATGACTTTACGAGCAGATCTTGTGATTTCATTTCTAGAAAATTCTACCAAAACGGTAATTCTTTTAAGTAACTGAACAGCCATATCTTACGATTTTATTGCCGAAAAATACTGCCCAAAACGTGTCCATCCCCTCTTTTGGTATGAAGTGACCGAACAGACAACACCTGGACTTTTTCAACCAAATTCACCAGTTTTGTTTATAAATATAAATAAGCATCATCGAGAAAACAAATATTCATGAACTTTTTAACTTTAGACACCCCTTTATGGAATTATTTTTTAAGATAACAGGAACGAGTTGCTCAAAAGAAGCAGGAAAATGTCTGTACAGATAAAAAGTATCTAAGATAAACCAGATACATCTAGATATTAAATACGTTTTCGTCAATCATATTCAAACGCATTCAGCATAGTGGACATGAAACTTCCTCTTTTTTTGTAGTATTCTACATCTTATTACCTGACGTGATTGGATTTTCTACTGAAACAACTTTAAGGCGCTTATCAGTAATAAATACTCTCAATCCTCAGTAATCAATATGTTCTCAGATGCAATTTTTCTAGCTTATTTCTGAAAACGTGAAGCAATTACTTGAATAGCGATAATTTAAGCTTTTTAATAATCAGCTTTTAATTATCAACTAATCGATCGAACACAAGAAATTATGCTGCAAATAAATTACCTTTCTATGTTTTAAATCGAGACATACCTTAACTTGACTGATTCAGTTACCAAGAATGAAATATATATAGAGGTCTTGAAATGCCTTACAGTGGAAACCATAAATACTAAATACCCGAATCTTAACTGTGTGCATGTTTATGTAGATGGGTCATGTAATGATGATTTAATCTCTGAAGGTTCGGATCTTGCCTTTTTTCCTTCTATGCCTCCCTGGGAAAAAACAAATGCATTTGATTGTGAAGTGGAGGCTCGTACGATTGCTCTGAAACAATTATTGAGATTACAATATAAATTTGAGAATGCTTTTCCGTCTATCAGATTTAAGAGCAACAACTGAAGCCATTGGTTCTTTAGAAACCCCAATATCAACAGAAGTTCCATCTAAGATAATGAACAGTCAGGTTTTTCTCTCATGAAAATGTGCATTACTATTACAATCAACAAACTCAAATATCTCACATCCCTCAATAAAACTGAAACAAAGGAATCATTTGAAATTGTTGGATAGCATTAAGACGAAACAATGGAAGGCTGAAGATCTCGCTTGCCTGCCAGAATATCCACGACGTAATGCCGGGGTCCTTTTTCGGCTACTTACAGGCCATGATTGCCTGGAAGAACATCTTTACCAAATTGGTACATTGCTCAACCATTTTGCCCATTCCTTGATATAATGAAAACCATGAACAGAGCCCACCTTCGTTCGCTGTGGGGCACTTCTTTGTTATGACTCCAAGACCACCCGGCATTGGCATGGTAGAGACTCTCAGGCAATGACTTTCGGTCACTTCTGTTATGTTCTGTCTTTAAACTTCTTGTTGGGTTTTGCCTTGCTATTACAAATGAAAAATAAAAAATATCAAGAAACATGCTGATCATTCAAGTTATCAATTTTGTTTCACTCAAAGCATCGAAGGTTTTTGGCTTTGCTTAGTACTGCAAACTTTAGCTTCTCTGTGACATCCACATTATAGCACTGAGCTTAACGTTAGCTTTTCTTTACCATTCGTTTCAATGCTACGTGCTTCGCCTTTGAAGGTTAAGTCTTTTTAATAAAAAGAAGGTAAAATGACCCAGCTACAATGCAGTTAAATATACCAGGAGTATCTTAATTCATCATCACTTCTTCAAGGCATTTTTCTCCAAGTCTTCTATAGTTTCATTTGAAAAGGTGCCCTCTTTATGAAAACTATATGGTGCCACCGTTTGAATCGTGCAAATAATTTATTTATTTCTTGAACTCCATTGTCTCCAAGCTATTTGGCGAATTCTGGAGCATCTTGCAATATAAGACCCAACACAGGAATTAATTTCTCTCTTGATAATTTCAGTGATAACAATGCAGCATATTTCAAAGTCTTTAAAATTCGACATTCTTGATCTGTATCTAGAAGTGTTCAAGATTCAAAGGTGGAAATTAGCTTACCTTATCTTTCACAAAACCACGATTGTTATCCTGGGAATATTGTATTATTTCTCAGTTTCGAAGTGTGTTTTCTTTATCATGAATTTTGTTAGGAATTTACATTCTAAATTTAAAATATTTAATTTTTGCATATTTAAGAGGCATTGTAACAGCACACATTCTAAAACAGCAGCAAGTGTAATATAGATAATTTAGTGAAAATACCCGTTTTTAAACAGGAAATTGAAGAAGAAACATATTGTAGAATAAAATTTTCCCGTAATCGCTTTAGGAGTAGGATCTTCTTCTCCCTGCTGGAAAGGTAACATTTATAAAAATAAGAATATGCTTCTGATCGATTAGAAATCTGAAATAAAAAACACGCATCCAAAATAAGATAGAAAAATATTTTGAGAGAAGCCAAGCACGATAATTTTAATAATCTCTGTTATTACCCTACTGGTTAAACGATATTTTCTTCTATTATTATCTTTTCCAATTACTTTCTACTACTACCTTTTTTCTGCTAAGAGAATCGGATTTTAAATGTGCATCGAGTTATTCGATCAGAAGATCGCTTAACCAAATTTTCTTGTGTATTAATATAAATACGCTGCTACATTAGTTTAATAACACAATCAGATAACGAAAAGGAAGATCTCACAGAAATCTGTTCTTGGTCTAATTATAAAGAGCAAATCACAATTTTACGGATTTATTTTTACATCAGGAAAAAAAATTCTTCTAAAAGCAATTTTAGATTTGAGATACGAATATACGTAGTTTAACCACAAGGAGCAAATATGAGAACTGATGATTATCTGAACAAGCATACTTTTTCGAGGTCCGAAATTGGTATGTATATTCACATATACATAAAATATCACATATATAAAATCACATATACAAAAGGTGGTTTTTTGCACAACACTTTGGGAATAAAATATTCGACAGAGAAACACGGCATAAAACACGACATTAATAAACGCAGTGTTTAACTTCCTGATTTACAGAAATTTTAAAATAAAGCCCCTCATATTATTTAACTGCCCCGCTGCTCTTTTCTAAAATTATTAACTTGAGTTTCTATCGTATTTGCATAAATTGCGTCAAAATTGGAATGCAGGTTGATTACTTACCTTACATTTAGCTATTAAGAGACATAAAAATTTCACTACTTTGCAGTAGTTTTTCTTTATTTTTTATACACGCATGCGTCCATGCATATGTTTACAGGCTGCTGTTTTTTCTCACCTAAGTACTAATGATAATACTAGCAGTAAACGAAAATTAATTCCTCAACTATTGTGGCTGTATATTCGAAAACAAAATCATTTTGATTTTTTTCTATTCTTAAAGTAAACAAAGAATTACGAAACCTGAACACCTCAAAGATACTCAATTCAGTTTATAGTTTTTAACAAATCTAATGATATTTAGGGATATTTATTTGGCAAGTACAACTTGGGAGCATGAATCTTAAACTACTATATCTCTTAAGAAGTCTCTGTATCCCAACAAATGATCTTCAGTGAGCGTTCTGAGCTCCTCTCCACGGAATTTCACTCACAATCAGCTGAACGTAGTGTTCTGAGATCAACTGTATTCAGTTATATGAAACACTATCTTTTACATGAGACTGTATCGCCTGGCTATCAAACGCAGGGATAAACTCAGCATGTGTTCGAGCCTGACAATCCTTGCTTGAAATACACTAAACTTAAGTCGAGTATTATGACTTCAGATACTAAGTATAATCAACCAAAGGTCAAGTGAAACTGAGGACTTTGATTAACAACGCCTAAAACATTAGAATAAAAACCACAACGGATGAAGTCACAGAAGGTTGGGTGCCGCTTATACAGACATTAGGTTATTTCGAAGCAGGAGACATGAAAAATGAACAATGCCCTCGCCGGAACTCGAACCACGGAACTCTGGAATGCGCACGCACCGAGAGTGCTGACCATTACACCCCGAAGGCGTGCTAAGAAGGCGGGAGAAATACGTTATACCCTTACAAAAAATACCACCACACTAGCCATGTTAATTCATTCCAATACATTATGTCTAGGATCTTGAAGGATGCACTGTAGTTTCGAGAAATAGATTAACTTTAAAGAGCTGCCTAAATATCTCCTATTTGACATCTTTTAGCCAAACGTTATCAAGCCTCAACAATAATTTTATGTTCAGAAAACATTGTGCTTTCCTAAATACGTAAACACGTTCACCGCGTTAAGGAGTACGAGCGAAATAATGCCACTTTTGAAGCAGTGGGCGAATAAGAAGTAAAAGCGACATAAATTTTATAATTAAGTATAACATTTTTTCATTTGCCTCTGACTTTTTCATGCAACAAATAGAGAACTCTTTCATTACTACACCCCAATCAAAATTATTAATACATTCCCCGTTGTAGTTAAAAATTTTCTTTAAAGACATGAAGAATAGCTTTTTTTTAGTAAAGCTGAATAATCTTCAGAGAATGATTTTATATATGCGTCAACGCAAACATTAGATCTGAGAGTCCTACCCTAGCTAAAAAAACAGTGTGTTTCAATGTTCGTGATGTGACGTTAAATATCAATCCTTAGCATAAATATCAATAGAAGTTTAAAAAAGCAAAAACTGGAGAAATCAAAAGTAGATTATACACATAGCATAGAGTTCTTTTTAAACATTATCATGATTCTATACCTGAGATTTCCATTAAAGGACTAATGTTTCTTCACTCGTCACTATTATTGATATTGACTTCTGTTTTAAGGTTTCGCATTTTGTTAAATATTGGCAACCAACCGCCAAAAAGAAATTTTATTTCCAAATTATTAGCCATCTTTTCATGGTCGATGCAAAATTTAATATTAACCTTGAAATAACGTTAATAGTCATGAACTGTTTGCTTTCGACTCAGAAAATTATTTTCTAAATAAATGGTTACTAAAAAATTACGTTATATGAAATTAAAGCTACGTTCAGATACCTTTTACTGAAAATTTTACAGTAATAAATATCCTGTATGGTATTGCCGTAACAGAGAGATCAAAATGTAGTTATGACGATGTGATAGATATGAAAATATTTCTACTATTGATTTAAAAATATACATAAACTAGGTAAAAAGTTATTGTGACAAGAAAACATTTTTGTTAATGGTATGATTAATTTAAAATATTTAAGAAATCGTAGTAAAATTTAGTTTCATAAAAATGAAAAATCTGTTGAATTTCGAGTATGAGTTCCTACAAATCTTTACGTATCCTAATTAAAGATTTATGTAATTAATTACACGTTTTTAACGCAGATCGTACTGAAAATTATTGTTAGTTATTAATAAAGAACATTTTAATCATTAGCGTTATGAAAAACGTTTTTGTGAAGTTCTTTGCAGCGCAGAAGCAAACCAAAGTAAACAATCTGATTTCAATAAAAAGACGTCTAAGCAATCGTCATAGCTCTTTTTTTCATCCGTGTTTTTCATGCAGTGATTACCTGTTTTTTATAAGAAATTATTAGGAATTTCTTATAATTTCAAGAACACCAGTGAAATGTCATGAGCTGCAGAAATTTCTAAGTGCCAAACTGATTTCTAATAAAATAGATTGTATTCTAGTATTAAGATTCCTCAAACACATTTTCTTTCACAGTCCGTTTTGTATGGACGAAATTTTGACATAATATAATTGTTTTTTATTGAAATTTTGAAACAGCCTATTGTTCCTGTGAAATACATCAAGAATCTTAGTATCAGAGGTGCCAAATGTTCATTCAATCCCTTAAAAACTGACATCATTTAGTAATCAGCAATATAATTTAGTAATAACAACCTCTAATGAGAACTTTGTATTCATTTTCAAAATTGTTAACTGATATATCCCTCTTCGAATGCTTGCCTTCGTTTCTCAAACGCATATTTTGCTGTTTCCTCTTTTCACTGCGAGGTAAGCGATATGAAATGTATGTCAGAAAATGCTAAGTAACTACAGTGTGTCCTACATAAATGTTCATTAATACCTTTATATATGTTATTGTTTACTATGCTTAAACTCTGTCAAATATGTCACTATTGCATCTTCCATTTTACGGCAGATTAATGCTATGTCTAAAATAAGCAAACGTGTACCCAGAAAGTGTACAAGACTAAATATTATGAAGAAAAAATTGTTGTTATACTAGTTTTAATCTTCCTTATATGTCACATCATCTCAAACTCCTATTACACATATACATTATATATGTAGATTCATTTGAGATGCACTGAATTATTTAAATAATTTTAGCATAAACAGAATTGGAGTAATTTTTATATGTTCCCCCACAAACTGGTGATCTATCCTTTGTATCAAATATCAGCCGATTTAAACTTTTCTTTCATTTTATGGCATTTTCTTTCATTAACATTTAATAAATATTTGCTTCGTTAATTGATTCACGAAGGAGTCTTCAACGGAGTTTGAGAACATAAAGGTTAGTGGTTTGCAAACGATAGAAATTTATTGCTTAATTACGGACTAAGAAGGAAACGTTCGTGCAGAAATCAGAACAGCGCGAAAAGAATGTTCAGTTATTCAAGCACCTACGGAAAATGAGCAAAAAATCAGATTTAGGCATGTTTCCAAATAAAGATTCAATACTGTAACGGACACTCCCTCGATCAATACTAGCCAGTCCATCAGCTTTTGCCTGTTGTCCTAACAGCAGACATCAACATTAACGTTGGAGCCAGTCTTGGTTTGTTTTGTATCTGGATCTTTAATAAATTTTGATTTATTCTTTCTAAATATCGAAAGGATGAATGAAGATTTTCTGATAATGTGAACCAGAACCCGAATAAGAATGTTATCGATAAAAAGCAAAAATTCGCTTTTCAGAATTAATGCAAATGGAAATGTTTTGGATAACCCATGAAAAATATTTTCGACAGTTAAAATTAAAACTAAGAAAATGTAATATTATTATGTTAAAATATGCATAAAAACATTTACATTCCTGTATAATTTAGAATTAATTATTTTTACCGAGGCAAGTAGTTAAGGTAATTCAAGATTGGTTGGTCATTTTCGGTTTCGGTTCCTGGAGGTTAAACGAGCTGCTTGTTTACATTTTTGTAAATTTCTGTAGTATATATGAGTATGTTTTTCTTGTTGATTCCTTCACGAAAGCATCAGTTCTTAGCAAATAGGTTTGAATGCTTTACCAATATAAATATAAATTAAAACATAGGCAGATAGATATTTAAATAGGTATTTTGGAACTTTTCGCTGTGTGATTTAATTTTAAACGAAATTTTGTTCTTTCGTTAAAATTCATGTGCATTGTGCTAGAGAATCTAGTACTAAAGAGTATATTAGTACAGCCTAATAAATTTAATTATTAGACCTAGGGGACTATTGAACTGTTCTGACTTAATTATATGAAATTATGTGCCATATTTTTCAGACTTGTGTTCAGAATGTTCAACATCACGTTAAGAAATTATATTAAATTTTATACTTCATGATAACAACATAAAGTAGGATATGATAATGAAGTTTCAGAGCATCTTAAATACGATATTTAAATATTTTGTGCTCAAATTTTGTTATTCAAGAAATATACTCACCATCGTTAGAACATAGGCTTCAAATTCTTTGAGCTGAGAATGGAACCCATAATTGGGATTGGCGATGTTTCTCGCACCTCGAACTACTTTGAGCGCATCTTTACATGATAGGCTTGTTACAGACATAATATAGGCGGCCGCTATCGTAGCGCTACGAGAGACACCTGCAAGGCTGCAAAGAAAAGCACAGTTATTTTTTATGCTTCAGAATTATTCTATGTTAATCGTCTTTGTTAAAATTAACTGCAACGTTTCAGCATCATTTTCTTAATCATGACTCATCTTTATGCGTTTTTCAAGAGAAACAACATATCTACAATACTATTCAGTTTGTATTAAAATACATTTATACATCTAAATTACTTCAAAAGTTTCAAATATTAAAACGTTATGCTTCATCGTTCACAAATAATTTTAAATAGCTACAATTTAAAGACAAACAGGAATATTAATTGTCAATGAGGGATAATGGAAGAAGGCAAATGAATATGTCAAAAACCAATACCTTTCTTGGGAAGAGTGCCTTAATAGAAGGCTTTCTATGGAAATGTCTGACTCCCTTCGACTTTTCGTAGGCAGGAAACGTACAGATATTCCCGCATAGATTTGCTCGTTCGTGTAAAACTCAAAGCCTTTATGAACTCCCCGTGTTAAAAGGTCTGTTTAATTTGGAAAAAACTGCTACTAAATGCAAAACTGTTAGTAAACGATATTATTTAGATCAAAAAGATAACTCTGAGATAGCCGTAAAAGCTACAACCAACTACAAGAAGATATTCTATGCAATTTACAGATTTCGAAAGGTGCGTTATTGTTATTGGAATATTTAAAATGTATGTAATAAATATACTGTCGGTGTTATCAGCAATCCATAGTAAAATTTACCACAGTACGTCGAGTTACTTAGGAGAACAAAGCAAAATAAATTTTAAAGGTTTAATAAGACGATGCAAGACGGAACTGCATTCTAAATTCTAATTCTGATAAAGGACAAAACTCGCAATGCTGTCGTTGTTTGTTCTCTTTCTATCTATGTAACAAGAAAATAATTAGCTTTATTAACATCTATATTAAGTAATAACTGCGTTTATATTATAAGGTATTTCTCCCGCCTTCTTAGCATGACTTAGCATGGTGTAATCGTCAGCACACTCGGCGCATATTCGAGAGGCTCAAGGTTTGAGTCGCGATGAGGGCACTGCTTATTTTTCATGTCTCCTGCTTTGAAATAGTCTAATGTTTCTACAGTGGCGCCCGAACTAAAAAAAGTAATGAATTTGGCGATTAGGTCCCCTGATCTCCAGTCGCCCTTTAAAAGGGGCCTCCGCCTTCTTGGCATGCCTTCGTCGTGTAAAAGTCAGCACACTCGACGCGTATTCGAGAGGTCCGTGGTTTGAGTCCCAGTGAGGGCACTGCTAGTTTTTTATGTCTCCTGCTTCGAAATAACCTAATGTTTGTACAATTTATCATTCTGGACTGTTAAATCCCTGACTTGTTAAAATCATTCTGGACTTTTTTTCTTTTTTCTTTCAAACAAAACTTGTTATAATGCAAAGTAGAACATTTTGAAACCAGTAAAGTTCTATCTCACCTTTATAAGTAAATCTTTAGTTCTTATAACCGTTCGATATAACGGTTATATATAAGAAATAGGGTTGAGACACTGACAATTGCACTCAGCATATAACGGCCAACAAAGGAAATTCACTCAGGTACCTATCATCAAATAGAAAATACGAGCAGCTTACTCAATATGCATGATAATGGTCTTGGATCTAAAGATTTGGCTGTTCAATTAGTCTGCTGAATATCCTTCCTTTGAAGTAGTCTTCTCTACGTGGACGAAGTTGTCGTTCAAAAAGAGAAACTGACCACCAAAATCAGCTCTCTAATAAAGCTACACGTAAGATTCCGTATTTCTTTCGTATATTTATGAGTAGGCATGACTTGTGCAGTAGTAGATCTGTGTAGTCAAGCATAAGGAGTGGCATGCTGTCATTCTAACATGATATCTGCTAAGACTATTGACATTGCTGAAGCTTTAATGATCTTATTCCTCTATGTTGGAGGAATGGCATCGGATCCTAGGTTCTTTTCAGATAAAGATGCTTCGAAAATCAATCTCTAAGCTGGATCTAGATTCCTTACTGAAAAGAGCTCAGATTCACTGAAGTTAGATTCGCCGAAAGTTAGGTTCTCTGCAGCGGGCCAGATACGCTCTTTTGCGTCACGGAACAAGCAGACAGAAGGCCTTCTAAACAAACTCTTCATCTCATGAAGCATTCGAGAAACAGAAATTCTTGAAAATTAAGATTTCAGGGAAATAGACAGCTCACAATATAGTTGTGTGGCTGTAGCAGTCATCCGGCGCCTGGCTGAAAGTACTAAAGATACATCATTTGACATTTTGAGCGCCTAAAAATGTTTCCACAAGTTGCAGATAGCGCTAGATATAACTCTGAAATGTCTTGTAAATGAACTTGATGCTGTCTTGCCTTTTGTCTACTAAAGATTACATACATCGCCTCTTATCAACTAAAGATACATTATGTTTAATGTCATCTTAAAGATGATGATTGCTGATTCTACCGCACTGCTTACGCAATTTAACAAAATTTTACAACAAACGCTACAATTATAGCTGGATGTTCATGAAGAAAGCATTAATGCACGAGCAGGACTACGTGTTTGAAACAGAGCTATTACATTATTATTTGATCACAGGCTTTCCAGTTTTCCTTCAGGATGTTTTGTGAAGCCACATTTTAAAGTATGCACATTAAAAACCCTTTTCGAAGAATAAACTGATAAAATTCTTTCGTTAGAATATCAAACTTCTACTACTTCTTTCCAAAACGAGGAAGCAAGGGAATAGCATTTTGCAAACTCAATTTTAAAAATGTTTTAGGACATGAAACTCTCTCAGCAGTTACGAACTTGAAAAAAATATGCCCACATATACAAAGCAATGAGTCATTCATTACCTAAACAATGAAGCAAAAGTTTAAGTAAAATTTTTGCATAAGGAAGACGATATTATTAAAATGCAATACATAAAATGTAAAACCAGGAAAGTGTAAGTAATATTTAAACCGCTAATTTTATTTTAAATAGATTTAAATTCAGCTTTTCGTTTTCTCGTTTGTAAGGTATAAAGTTTGAGATGCAAAAGAACTCTTTTAAAAACAAGTAAAAAATCCGCTGACCAGTCGGAAGCTGGCTACTAGAGTCCTGCGCCCGAGTTCGAATGCTAGATAAGGCATTTGTGTTCGTAAGTGTATATTGTCTTTGCGGCATTGGAGTACTTAAAATACTGTCAAGTCGAAAGTTCTCCCGAGAAACTAATAAGTAAGCAAGAAGACTAAAAGAATTTTGGATTTATCTCCCGGAATGTGTTTTCATCAAAATTAAGAATGAACTAAAGGCTCCTTCTTAATCGTCGTTCAACAGCCGACATGCTAAAATCCAAGCTGATCAGCAGGCCCGTCGTCTGTGCAAAATTATGTCAATCCATATGAATACAATAAAAGATCTGACCCATTTCTTGCTTAAATAGTTAAGAACTAATTAGTTCATAAAGCTGAGGCATTCTGCTAAAATCTGCATAGTATACCTTCAAGTAGAATAGTGGGCGAACTAATAATATCGGATTTAGTGGCGAATTATGTGTAAACCCAAAAAGAGTTAAGAAGATCATTGGTTTGTACGACTAGATGAATGTAATGATGAAAGATTTGCACTTGCAGATTTATAAGATGTCATCAGGTCTGATGCCACAACAAACAGTATAAACATTAAAAGAATTTTGAATCATCAAAAACCTCTACAATTGGTTAAGTTATCTGAATATGGAAAAATACAATACGGCTACATACTGGAAAGGAGGAATGTCTGTGGGGAGGATTTTATAAAGGAAACTGGTCTATATTAACATTACAGATAGAAAAAATAATAAAATCCTCATGCAGAAAGTCCCTCCATTGGGATATAAAGACCTGCACAATTACGAGTATTTAATGGCCTTAACAATTTAGTCTCTGGTCGACGTTTTGTATTTACTGGCGGGGGGGGGATTACGGCGTCGTACACAGTGGTATTCTCTAGACAGAGAAGCGATAGTACGTGGAAGTTCTTCTTCTGTCAGGACTGAGTGTTCGGTGCATATTCTTCGTAACAGCTTAAAGTCCTGATCTTGAACAGGGAGCTGAATGCAGCTATGTTCTGTGGTAGAATATTGTGATTAAGTGGTACAAAAACTGCACTTTAAAGGGATTTAAAATCCTCTTTTATTAAACCACAATTATTTACAACCACTTCCCAACTCGGGAGGGATACAGAAAATAAAGACCGCACTTGGGTCTAAAATGAACAATCAAATTAATTTAAACTAAAGCTAAATAGAAATTAAATCGTCGTTGCTCACAGAGCTATAACGCGAGGTTGGCCTCTAAACTAAATGGTGCAAGATTTAACTAATACTGACGCACTTGGAATTACTTCAATAAGCAATCACGTAAAAGCGCTTATGGCTTAGAATTTAAATGCTAGCTAGTCAGGCGAACGTTGAATAGAATGACCGTGGTCTGAGACTAAAAGATCTCTCACACTGAAAGGTTTCTACCTTTCTTTTAAATAGTACTTGGCTCCACTTCAAATTAGCATAAAGCTGAAACGCGCGCTTATTCTAACGGGAAGTTGAAATGAGAAGAGATAGAAAAAGTAAAATTAAAATAAAACTTTTTTAGTTTAACTAAAACCTTACACTTCTTCTTTTTTTTTTAAGGGAGCCTGCTTATATCCTTATTACACACGGATAAAACCGGGAAATCGCTATGTAGCCAAGCTGTTCAACGAGATTCGAAATCCGGACCAAACTACCAGTGTTCAGAAACTTTACTGCTCGGCCGCTAGTAGGCCGCGCTTTACATTTGGAAACCAGTTTTCTCTGGTAAACATTTAACCACCGGTATTAAAAAACACTTTCCATGCAAATAGCTCATTGGCAATAGTTTGCTCATTGGCAACAAAAAAAGGCCTTTTGCGTCCTGCATTTTTCTTTGCTAATACTGGATTCAAATACTTCCACATTGGAGTTTAACATGAAGATAAGCATCATGGACTCCTAGTTGTTACATCATGAGCGTCGTTACATTGATTAAAAATACGAATCTGTTGTTGTTTGCATTGCTATGGTTTTATGCAAATCGTTTTCTTGCTTTATTTCAATTCTAAAAAATACACATAAAATAATTAAATTTCATTTTTGCTATGATCTCAGCTATAATTAGAAACTGAATTTCTTAATCTCATTCTTGTAAAATGCAAGTGATGGACCATTAATTGCTTGCTTCGTGTTCTTGCTTTTACAAAGGTTTTCGTATTATCAGTCTTTTGAAATTTTTTTTGTTGTTGTTGTTTTCATATCGGAGTAAAGTACTAATAAGAGTCGCAGAAGCATTATTTCTTTATTCTGTATTATAAAGTTTACAAAACAAAAGAAATTCTCAATGTTTACATGGACATGAACCAGTTGCTTTAAAATGTCCTCCAAAAAGGCATCTCTCACCATAGGCAGGTAATTCTTGTGTACTTTGCCATCATCTGACTAACCTAATTCACTTTTCTATATTATTAAATATGCTGATTTCTATACTATTAAATATACTTAAGATACCAAACTGTTCACATCTAATTACCTAAAAACCAATTATTCAACTTAAAACAGTTTGCTACTGTTACTTCAGTAATAGCAATGACTAAGTTAAATTCTTCATTGAGTCATAAACATGCGAAGGTGTCTGGTAAGAGAAACCAATTTCGAGGAAGACTTTTAAGGCAAACTGGCTTGCAATCAGATTACACTGGATGATAAGCTTGAAATCCTTGTAATCAGACCATCCAATAGCAGAGGAATAAAGCTAAGGAAAACTACTAATGTTCAGGAGGCCTTATTAGTACAAATATCTGTATAGAAGAGAATGTAAAACCTAACATGACTGAAATAAATAAAGTAAAATACATGTAAAATTTGAGCTTCGATAGAGCTCAAATTGAAAGCCTTCCATCTTTACGCCGCTATCATAACTCCCAAACGAACTTCAACTTGATAAATGCTTTCCTTTCACTTTCTTTTTCTTATTGAAGTGATATAACCGGCCAAATTCGAAATACAAAAGAAATCACGCCTACCCCCCAATGATTTTACTTTTCAGTCGGACATCATTATAAGTATGGGCTTGAAGAGTCGAAACCAGTTTTCTCTCTACGCTCGGGCTTGCTGCTATCTTACCAAAACTGATATCTTACCTTCTATAATTTACATCGGTATTTAAAACCTGAGTAAATTTTCTGTGAGTTTGAACTTGACATTGATCTGACCTAGAAACTGCTTTACATAGATTCCAAGCAGGTTCACAAGTTTATAATTCCTTAATCTTAATATGTTATACATAATCGAAAACAAAAATAATAATTTTAAAAAAATTTGAAAGGTTTCAGATTTTAAATTACGTCCAAAGAGGCATTTTTTAACATTTTGTATGTTATCTTTATTTATTAAATATCACGTTCTTCGCACTTAAACCATAAAATTAAGTTCAAGAGCAATATCACAAAATAGTTGTAAAATGAGCACATCATTAGAATTTCCGATACACAGTCTTGCGAGCTGGAGATAAAAATGCTTTTTCTGTGCAACGTTACCATTGCTCGCTTTGAAATCCTTGACTTTGTTAATAAAAAATTCGTTAAAGTTTTAAAAAATAGGAAATCGATAATAAAACAAATTTCAAATTTGGGCTTCCAGATGCCCATCTTCGGGTGGAAACCTTCAGTATTCAAAATATGATGGCTCTAGGTACCGCTGTTTTATCACAATGTGAGAAACATGCATACATTTATGCAGATTCTTCATTATTTAATTTCTTTAAATATAACACAGGGTGATAATATTCGGTGGCAACGATTTGAAAAGTGAGACAACGCCTTTAGTGAATCAACGCAAAATGCCAAAAGGAAATTAATAGTCCTTCTGGGCAAATTGTCCCTTTGAACTAATGATAAAAAACTGCCTTGCATTAAAATTTTTAAATAATATTTAAATGAAAAATTTGCCATATGCAAAGAATTCTAAAGTTAGATCCTGAATCATTAACTCTGAATTGCCTGCCTTCTAAAAATAAAGAAACCGTAAACGCGGTTTAGGTTGTAGAGAAAGAAATCGAAGTTTTAAAAAGTTTTCCTGTGAACAATCCAAGCCCATTTCCGTCGTTACATTCCGTTATTGTCTTCCACGAAAGTATAAAAACTGCTTCATGAAAACAACGTCTTTCTGAGGCAGCAGAACGTATTATTTTGGGGGAAAATGTTCTAAAACATAATTTTCAGAAATTTTATTTTCTGAGGAATAAATCAAAACGGTTATGGGTTCTCTTCAAATATCCTCCCATGTTCAAAAAGAAAGTGATTTATTTTCGTTTAGCAGAGGACTCCATAAAAGTAAAGCAAAATAAGGCAATTGGAATATAAGATACGAAGGGAAATGGAACCGAAGTAATGATTTTTGATTTCTTTCAAAGTTTTATTGGTGACGGGGAAAGAAGTTTCCAGTACTTGGCTCAAGGAATATTTTTCTTGGCTATATCTTCAATTTCGATGTCTGATTTGCTCAAGGGTAAACTGATGCTTTACATTATATTATTCGAAAAAGAAACAGTTTTGAAAGTTATTTCATCAGATGATAAATAAGCCTATGATAATCTTATCTTCGGCTCATTTTCAAGTTCTTTTGTAATAAATAACAGCTGAAAATATTTGAAATAATTCTTAATAAGAAGTTCTAAAGAGCTGCAATATTTTGTTTTATCTATTGCTGTCTGAAATTAGAAGAAAAACTTTAAATTCCGTAGTTGCGGAATAAATTAAAAAAATATATTATTTTCAGAGAAGGGGTTTTAAAAGTAAAATAAATATAAGACACATAACAGGTTAGTCTAGTTGAAAAAAGCAGTGCCACGAGGATTGTGTACTTAAGATGAAGGATGCCTTCGTGGAGGACTTTCTAAAGGTTTCGGGGTTATTTTTTTATGGCAAAACACTCAAGGTCTATCTGCCTAAAACGGCGGATGCCCTTTTGGAGGACTTTCTAAGGAAAACTCGAACACTAGAGGGTTATTATACACGTTACACATGGGAAAAACCACTAAAACGCCCATGCAGTAAGCCCGTTCGCCGGGGTTCGAACCCTGGACCAGTGGTTCAAACTTCAGTATATTCGGCGGTCTTAACTACTCTGCCGATAGTGGTCCAAAAAGAATATTATTGCAAAATGAAATTTAAAGTTAGTTATGAACTTGAAATTTCTATCAGTTACGACTTCAGAAAAATTTACTATCTTTTGAAAATTATACAAAGCCTAAATATGCACACATGTTCAACAAATAAAACTATGTGAACTTTTACTTTAAATTTTGAATAAATTAGACACTTTTTTAGGAACGACGTTTTATTTTCCGAATCTCTAGGCTTTATGCATGTCCCAGAACAGCTTTGCTTTTCCACAATTTTCAGTGCAAGTGATATTATGTGTAGATATACTTCAGTGCAATGATACTATAAATTTGTATAAATAGTTTCATATATTTGCTTCATACTCACATATGTAACTATTTTATTCTGTTTTAATATAAGGTATATAACATACGCTTTTACATACATACAAAACGTTTTTAAATTTTTAGCAGCTATGGTAAAACTAGATGCAATAAATTTAGTTAAATTTTTGAAACACCTCAAAATTTTGTGACGTTTCAAAAGCAACAGAATTTTTGTTTCATACTCCAAGCAGAACACGATACCGGAAGACATAGATTTTCGGAGGAATCTTGGATTTCCTCGCTTCCTTGGTATCAGTTGGTATTTGAACATTGTCTGTTTAGATTTCTTACAGCTGAGTAAAACCGTCTGCATGTTTTAAGCGTAAATTTAAGTTCTAATTTCACAGAAATTTGATTGGTTTTTCAACCTATGTTTTCTAATATATTTGCTATCTAAGTTCCTAATCTGCTATCTAAGTTCCTAATCTGCTATCTGAGTTCGTAGGAGAAGTTATATAATATGTTCTCGATTTCTAAACTTTCTAGTGATGCCTTCAACAACAATGAAATTTTGTGTTAAAAATTGATCACTTATCGTATTACGCTTATCACTCTGAAATTTCAAAAAGATCAGTATTCTTAATACTTTCCAAACTATTTATTCAGAAAGACACGCAAGAGCCTTGTAGAATAGTAGTTCTTTTCTTAGTTCCAATTTACTTTAACTCATTCACAGTAGCTGTTTAGCAGTTTAATTCCGAAGATTACAGTTTTAACAAAAGATAAGTAATTATTTTCAATTTTACTGCATTTACTGCATCTTTTTCTTTTGTTACCGTGAACTTACTAGTTTAAATTTAACTAAAGCAGTGGAAACTGAATTTCGGAAACAAGATCTCTTGCATTTTCCAAATCCTCAGTTCCCTTTTCTTATTGTAAATAATAGCAGTAATTATCTTTTGAATTCTTTAAAACCAAGAATCATCGAATTCTAAACTGTGATATACCTTATAACTTGTGCGTGGTGTAGTAAGAGAAAATTGCATTTCCAACTTTTCCATTGGTTCTCTAACTTACCAGTGAATTAAGACATTTCCACCAGTAGTCCTGGCTTGGTGAATAAAATCGTTGCATTTCGGAAAGTATCTGCTGAGATTTTCTTCTGGAGAATCAGGTACTCGTATGCATAGATACTGTTTATCCTGAAAAATATAATCACAAATCCATAGGTTTCTGATGTAATTTTTAATTTTATAAAACTCATTGTTAGGAAATGTTAAGTAATATCTTTAATAAAACATCTCTTTATTTCAATTTAAGTCGAATGTTTTCGTTATCTGAAGTTATATTTTTCAGTTTTTGTGTGATTGTTAAGTAAACATAAAACAATTCTCCTCAAAATGCTCTCCTAGAAACGCTACCCGTTTAATCACTTAATATTAAAAAGTAAATGAACGTAACTGATAAGCTATTATCCATGACAAAGTAAACATGTGTATTTAGTTTAATCTGACGCCTCGATACAGGTTGATTAATTTTCTTGCGGAATGCTTTCAATGTATAGAGCCTCATGTATGCGACCTGTCTTTTAAGCAGGCCTGTTTTTCTTTTGAAGATACCTTTCAAAGGGCGAAAAAAGAGAAAAAAAAGCATATATAACAGTTTCACACATAAAGTTATCTTACATTGGAATCAAATTTAGTATGATGGGTATCAATATTTATTAAAAGAGTGTCTGGTACTTTTTGTAAAATGTAACCTAATATGTTTTCATAGCTCATGTTTTCTAAAATTTAGTTAAAATTTAAATGATTTCAACTAACCGTTGCTACTGTTATTAATTATTAAAAAATTATTTAGTACTTATTAATTA
The DNA here is from genome assembly GCA_000611955.2 of Stegodyphus mimosarum. NCBI lineage: Eukaryota > Metazoa > Arthropoda > Arachnida > Araneae > Eresidae > Stegodyphus > Stegodyphus mimosarum. Next base: position 23,819 of record KK113013.1, on the reverse strand, counting down.
ATAACTAAATTCTTACCTCCACAATTTCTTTTGCTGTATCATGAATCGAAATAATATGAGTGATTTCATTAGCCCGTAACTGTTCTGAATCTTTACCATCACGGAAACTACCTAAATATAATCCTGGTAAAACCTAAAATAATAGGAAAGGTTTTACAAAAAAGAATAAAGTTTTTAATTAAATGTTGTCATTCAATGGGAAATAAATAACCAAAGATTAAATAACGAATTTTCTACGAATTTTCTACGAATTTTCATGTATTTAGAAAAATTTAAGTGATCCAAAGAAAACGTTTTTATCATTATGTTCATTTACGTTTGAAACTAAATTACACTGAAAAGTGATTTTTAATACTTCTGTTTAAGTAATATTAAAAACCACTTCTGTTTAATTTACTCCTAATTAATGTTGCCACAGAAATTAAAATTTGCCATAGAAATTCAATTGAAGGAAAATGGTTTCTTAGAAAAATTACAAGGATTATATCGATGGAAAATAAAACTAACTTTTAAAATCCTAAACTAGTAATTCTTAAGATACGAGAAATAACAAGGTATAAAAGTATTTAGAATTTTCTTTGCTGTAAAATCTTTACTCGATTGTTGATTTGGTCAGATGAGAATGAAGCAGAAGCAGGTCAAAACATATTCGAATCATGACTTTTAATAAATTAATAGAGACTGATTATTAGTTTCGGTATCATGCTTGACCGAGAAAATGAAATCTTGCATTTTCTTGAATTGGGGATCTAAGTGAGGTCTAGAATTTTTACTACAGTCACTAACTTTAGGTCTAGAATTTTTACTACAGTCTTTAACTAATTACTTATGAATAATTTGATGCTTTTATAAATCTTAGAGAAATGTGCTCTTATAAAGATGAAAATTTTTGTTCCTAAATTATTACGGCAAAAGAGAATTTTTGAGCAGTTCTTCCACAAAATATTAATCATTCTACTCAAAACGTAAGCACTTTTCTTTTCCACATTTTGATATAAACAGTCCGTAAAGAGGCTTTATCCGTACGCTGAATTCTAAACAATAGCATACGTAAAACATTCAGCTGGAATTTAAATAGTTACAACTACATTTTCATATTAAGGTATCTTTGTTAGGTCGTTATAAAACGTTCGATGGGCGGTTAATTCGAAGAAGCATAAAAGTGCCATTTATTGACTATAAATTTGATAAAAATACTTATTAAATATTTCTTTATCTAGCTTTAAAAAATTACTTTTTAAAATTTAATTTTAGTTTCCTTTTTAAAGCTTAGTATCCCTCTGTCTTTTTATTTTACTTCTTAATTTGAAGTAAATTTCTACAACAAATACAAGCTACATATAACAATCATTAACTGAAGCGTAATCTTGAAAGAGATAACCGCAACTATAACGGTGTTGTCATAATAGATGAATGTTGGGTGTATTTAAATGACAGCAATAAAGCGAGATCTTTTTATTATCATCTAAGAGGAGAAAAGAAATCCTTAAAACATGGTTCAAAGAATCTAAAGAAAGTTTTACAGAGGGATTTATGATTGTCGCTGCTTTTTCATATAACAACAAAATTCAAAAATAAGAAGAATTGAATAAAATGTTAAGATCAACTCCATATATTATCAGAAATATATTTTATACGCAGTTTTCAAAATATGAAATATCTTCTCTTTACGCACAGTGCCATCAATCAACAGAACTGCATCAAAACAAAGCAAGCAGCCACACGTAAAAATCTACTGTTGATTTCCTGGAAAAAATTGAGCAAGAAACGGGTTTCAAAACCATACCCTTCACTCATATCCCTACTAAATTTCCCGATGTATGACTCCTGATGTATCATTTTTACGCTTTTGAACTTTAAAAAGCGGATTGTCCAAACGTCGATCTACAACCGTCTTTGGACTTTGGAAAGATGTTCAAGAGAAATGCGGTAAAATATTCTTCCGATACTAAAAAAGGCTATATTGGAATTTACGGTATATAAAGATAATAAAGAAAGAGCAAGAATTATCAAAGAGAACATCTAAAACACAAAACGTTTAGGAAAATATTTCTGTAACTACGATGAAAATCGTTTAAAACTTGTGCGAACAGCCTTTATTCTTCCAAATGTTCATTTTTTTAATAAAAGTTTCAATTTTATCATTCTCAGTAAATATACTGCTATTTTTTCCTTGAAAAAATAAGTTGAAATTGTTTATTTCCTCATAAATATCTGACAAAATGCATAGCTTTGGTAGCACTATGTCGTTTTGAAAAGCAGCAGCAATATTCAATTTTCGTTCGTTTAGAAAGGAAATAATTTTGCTTTCCAATAAATATAATCTTAAACATCAGCTTTTTGACATCCATCTTACGTCTGCATGTGAAAATAATTTTTTGTATTCGAAGTCTGTGTCTTTACTGATATTTGAAAACAAATAACTGTTAAAATAAGTTAAATGTATAATTTTAACAACATCCTGGAGCCCATCATTTAATTTCGTTGTTAATATTTTTGCTGGGAAGGCCTCCCGATGGACGAAGCAGCGTGTAAAATTTCCTAATCATTATTTCCAGCTTTAGAAAGTGAATTAAAACCAATATTTTTGCCCCGCATCCCTTTTGCACCATTTGTGCATACATCCTGCTCCAATGCAATTTGTCCATATTCAATTCTAAAAAATTCATCAACGCTACTAAATATGGCTTTCCTTCTTGTCTGTTCTTTCAAAGGTCGACAAAATAGCAGTTCGTTATTGATGTTTTCTTTATAAATATATCTGATATATATTAACATTATAAGGTATGTTTGAAATATCAGTTATTTCTTCGAAATGAATTGTAAATTTTGGGCTTCTGTAACCTTACCTTTGTTATTCAAGTTCAACCATTTGTCTATGGGTAAAAATATTTTGTCATACATTAAAAATAAAATATAATCCATCGTAATAATTATTAAAATAAATACCAGCATTGGTCGAGTAAAACAGTAAAAAAAATATTGTATTGTTTTTTAGATGTACGCGCTTGTTTCGGCGAATCAAAAACAACTGGCTATATTAGAATAGTGTTATCACTACCCAGAAGAGCTAGCCTTATTCTTGAAAGATTGTGTGACGCAGGATGTTACGTTTTGTATGTTTGCGGTATATTTTGACTCTGAAATTACTCTACGATACCGCTTTTATAATGCGCTTAGTAATGTTTTTCAATATATGAATACAATTTACTAATCAAATTGGTCGGTATTACTATTTCACAATTGCACTGTATGGAAAATGTAATATATTAAATTAAAAGTAATGAAGTGATTGGCGACTAATATTTTTTTTTAAACTCATGTAACTGAATTAAATTTTCGCGACCCTCAAATTTCGTTTTGCGACCTCATTTGGGGTCGCGAAACATAGTTTAAGAAACCCTGATATGACACAATGCTATATGCTACAAGCTTTTCAAGGTCAAACAGCGCAGTAATGTCCCGCTCCAAAGTTAATTACTCCTAAGGTTTTATTTAGTTTCTCTCGCTTTCATGAGCAAAGTAAATTTATTGAGCATGCACATAAGGTACATCACACTTTCGACCGTCGGAAAGACAAAACTTTAACCCCGAAAGAACATAACCATGTCAGTAGCATGATTTCTAAAAAAAATAGAATGATTTTTTAAAATCGCCAAAATTCGCTAAATTATTTGTAAAATTCTATCAGTGAGAACAAGAAATTATAAAAAAAACTTTCATGTAACATCATTTTTCGACCTCTCTGATAATGTAAAAATCTAACTTCTGTGGTGATTAATATGATTATTAAGTGGTTTTTTAATGTAACTCATTAAGACAAAGCAGTTCACAGGTTATTTGCATACGGGAAGGTATAACTTTCGTGGAGGACTTTTTAAGGGAAACTGTTTCGTATTTACGTTACGCACGGAAAAACCACGAAAATTCTCCTACATCAGTCCATTCGCCGGGATCAGATTTTGAATCGAACTACCAATATTCAACGATCTTACTACTCCGACACTGTTGGGCATTATAATAGGGACATATGAGAAAAGTTCGACACAATAAAGACAAATCTGTGTCGAATTTTGAAAAAAAACCTGTGACATACTGTATTGTCATTGCAAATATATGTGCATGAAAATTTTTTTAAGAAAATTAAATTCGGTAGAAATGGGTGAAAAGTAATTTCAAACTTTCATCCATAAAGCAAACACAGGAAACCAAATAAAGTAAAATTATATAAAATTTTAAGTGGTCATTTAGAATATATTTATCAGTTGTTTTGCTTTAAATTACTTGTGAGTTTATTTAATATTTGTTACTTGAAGCGATGACCTCCGAAGGGCATACTAAGTGCAGAGATTTTGTAAGATAAGTTAGAAAGTTAGACTCGGGTTTTATACTCTTTGTAATATTAAACCATTCGCATTTGAAAAGAAATCTAAAAACATAAATCTTATGCATGTACTATAATTTCCTCCATGACAAATGAAATAGAACTAAGATAAGTCAGTGGTAGATATTTTAGTTAGAGCGAAATCAAAAAACGTCGTTTTGTTATTTCAAATAAATTGATACCACTCACGAAAAGTCAGCAAAAATTGATTTTATATTTTGTTTTTACTAATTCTTTTAAAAAACGTAATTAATTTTTTTAATCTGTCGATCGTCGATCTTTCACGTGACCAAATAAACAGCCTTCGTAGTTTCTATCGCAAAATTTTGTGAAGGAAGATAAAAAGTTGAACTATGTTATAACGAGAAGATATGAAATGTAATTACGTTTATAATGAGCAAAAAATGAGAACAGCCTTCATTTAACCTTGATTCCATATTTTTTAACGCATCATAGATGTAGCGACTAATAGTTACTGTAATAAAATTAAGCAAGTTTGTTGTGTTTTAAAAAAAATTAGATTTTTTTAAAGTGTTGAAATAAAAATATGCAGAATGATAAGAGTTAAAATTAACACAACACTAACTCTACATTAAAAAAAAATTTTATTTCAGAAAATAGTGAAGGCAATATAACGTTTTCATTTTAATGTAATTAATTAAAAATTTTATAACACTTAAATTATTTGTAATTTCTTCATAAAGCGTTTGTATCCTGAAAGAATGGATTTGCATGATCTGAAAGTTATTTTTTGGAGCATTAGCCTTTTGTATCAAAAGTGAAGTTGATGTAAGAAAGGATAATTTATTTTTTATTCCGCTCATTCTTTAATAGATGAAGAGCTTCGAGGGATTCGAACATTATTCAGTGTATTCTTGAATAGCGTCAGTTCAATAGAAGTTCAGTTAGAATAATATGGTATAGGAAAAACAATCATAATGCCTGAAAATATCATCAAAGAATGTACATTATGTTTGAACATGGGTGCACTGGGCTTGAATATGGGTTTGAATTAATGAATTAGCGAGAGGTGTATAAAAGTTCTACATCACAAAAGACTGTCTCATGCATTTTTAATTTTAAAAAAAAACTTATTTGTTATACGCTTTATGCGCAGACGATTCAGGAAAATAAATGCAAAGCGATGTCTTTAAAAATTCATTCCTTTCTTTACTAGTGAAATGCACGTATCTTTGCATGGAGATAATTTACAATCGAAAAATCATCATAGTAAAGATTTTTGCAACCATTGTTTTTTTCAATGTAACCAGTTCATTTTGGAAATACGATTTTATGTTCCATGTTTTTGATTTTCTGGGGAGTTAATTTTGAAATTACTAGACTTATCGTAACTGCTCATATTCAAAATATCTGAGCAGTTAATTTAATGGTAAACCTTTTAAAGATTGTAATCAAACAAATACTTATAATGAAGTAGAAACCTAAAATTAAACACACACATAAACACAAAGCATTTTAACACTCAAGAAAAGAACTTAATAATCTTGTGTATGGCAGTACTTCTGATAGATAAATTAGACACTAGGTATTCATTTTGGCTGAGTCTGTTGCTAAATATTTTCAATATTAATTAATTCCATAATATTTCCCCAAGACTGATACTTATTGATTGTTACTTGTGGTTTATCTTAAAGCATTCTTTATGCTTAATTAATTGACACGACATTTCTAAACCATATAATTTAATTTCCTTTTTATTTTACTTTGGGAAAGAAAGATAATGTCAATTTCAGTAACCGGTGACGGGACTAAAAATAAGTTCTTGAGATTGCAACCTAAAAATATCACATCGTTAATGGATCGATGAGGAACAATGCGAAGCGAAATTCCTCGGCGGATATTTTATTAAATAATAAGAAAAAAGATGCTTATGTTCACTACCAAATGAAAATGTGCTTATTTCTGTACAAAGAATGCTTCAGAAGACATTTCATTTGAAGTGTATGCATGTTTTTCACCATGGCGTTTCATTTCAAAACTTTTAATCCAATTTCTGACACATTTACTCATGTGAATAATAAAAATGAGAGTATAGAATATCAGTTTGTATTGCCATTGCATATGATACATATAGAAGTCACAGAATTATTATTAAATTATTTTTATCTCAATCATGTTAATTAAAGAAAACATTTTCTAGGTATCATCTTATTAGACATAACTGTTTTAAATAAACCAGCTTTAAAAAAGAATTTTTGTAAGAAGATACATGCAATTCTTATCGATACAGAGTTCTTTATTAACTGTTCATAACCGTTCTTTATAAGAGTGAAGAATTGGATGGCATTGGATTATTTGAATTACAGTAAAGCAGAGAAAGGCTATCTGCCTGAGTAAAAAAGATGCCTAAAGAAAGGTATACCTAAGAAAAGAGATGCTTTCCATGAAGGGCTTCTTAGAAAAAACCGGCTTATGTTCAACAGTTCACATAGAAAAAAAAAAAACCTCAGAAATTCAAGCACAGTTGCCCATTCACTGACATTCAAATCTGGGTCTAATTACTTTACCACCTGACCACGACGTCCACTTGACCACTTGGCCATCAAGTGTGAAAAGAGCATTGAAATAATATACCGTCATATTAGAAGAATAAAGAAATGCCGTATTTACTATATGTAAGTTGTATGTAAGTGAGAAATTCTGCAAAATGTTTAACATTAACCAAAGCAAAAGAAAGTAAGATCAAGTAAGAAAACCTATTCATCGATGAGAAAATTTCGGAGAATTCAAAAACATAAGGGAAGCTAGGAGAAACGAAAATACAAATAATCTGGAAAATAAACCCTAAAAAAGATGGCAAAAAACGTATAAAAAACTAAAGGGAGATAGTAAACAAATAGAAATGCGTACCTTCATTTTAATATTACCATGCATTTTAAAGGCCTTTCAAGACCCACAACCAAACGCATATTCTCTCCACTTATTTTCACTGGTAAATTTTTTACATTGTTGAAGAGTAAAATTTCAGAGTCCGGACCCTAGAGGCTCCCTAGAGGCTTTCCCTCAAATTTGGGAAGGTAGCTTAATAGTTAGCTATATTCAGCAATATTTCAAACACCTGTGGTGCTATAGACGTGCTGACCTAACTTCTACCTATACATGTTCTTTGAATTAAATTACTTTTTAAATTTTTGTTATTTTAAAGGAATTTTTTTTGGTCAATTTACTGAATTTTTCGAATGTAATTGTTTATTGCATTTTTACTCCTGCCATAAACAAACAAACCTCCTGTCATAATAAAGAAAATTCTAGTCAGAAAAAACAAATAGTTATCAAATAAAGAAACAAAATTTGGAGATTTTTAAGAGGAATATTATTGGTACATAACAACTAGTAAATTTTCGCAAAATTTATAAGTTACCTTTTATTGTATGTAATATTCTAAGGTACGTTCGTCACTTATAACACAGTTGCACACTGCGAAAAAAAATGTGACAGTTCCATATCATCCTTTCTACGCCCGATTGACAATATTCAACTTGCGTTCTTCATGACTCGAAAGCGCGACTTCGAATATGATTATATTTCAGTTTTGTATATATTTGTTAATATCTCTTTTTTATTAAACTTAATTGATTCTCCCTTTCACATTTCGAAATTTAGGGGTTCATTCCAAATAAAATTCGCCCATATTTCATTATTTGTTTTTCAAATTTGTATTTTTAAATAAATTTTATAAATTTTTCGAAAAACTTTTTGAATTATAACCTATAAAATTTTTAACATAATCTTAAAGTAGATGTATTTCTAGGCACACCTGCAAAAAATTAGATTTTGTTTTTCAAAATTTCCTAAGATATACGTGAATTTACATATTGGCCCGTTTGAAATTTGGCATATTTGTTATAAGCGATAATAATGCCAAATGTGGTTTACGCACTTTGTTAAAATTATTTGAAAGTATGAGCGTTGACTTTTTTTTCCGCTCGTGTACAGTAAAAAAAAAGGAAAGGAAAATAGGTTGCTATAAATTAAGAAGTTCGCCAAGTGAATTATTTTTGGCGCAAACTGAAAAAAAAATGCGCCAAAATAAATGTTTCGATCTGTAAATTTCGCACCAAATTTTGCAAAATTTAATATTTAGGCATAATTTGAGTCGTAGAATCGGAATATGGAAAAAAATTGGCATGTCATTTCAGAAAAAGTCCGAATTTATGTCAAAATACATGTGTTAAAACAATGCTATATATAAATCTAATATATGTCCTAAGTAGGGCTTTCGAGACATGAGAAACGCAATTTGAATTTCGTCAGTAGACCGGGAGACTCAGTCAGTAGACTCAGTAGACCGGGAGATACAGAACTTGTTCCTGCCCCTTTTTTTTGCGCAGTTTACATAACGATCAATGATTTACGCATAGCAAAAAGGGAAAAAAATCTATCAGTTTAATTATTTCATAAAGTTCTATCTTAAATGTTTTGAACGCATAAAAAAATTCAATAATAGAATTATTCCTCAAATTAATATACAAAATACCGATTCAATACACAAAATAATATACAAAAAATAGACTTTCAGCGTTGTTCTTACTGGAGAGGAAATTTAATAAATAAACCATATTTTGTTAATTATTTAATAAAATTTTACTTGAAATATATATGTTGTGACTTATCACTTGTCTAACAGTAACCTCAGAATAAACCCACGAAATTCATCGTGGCAAGTAGAGTAAGATTGCGCTTGTCGTTGGTAAGAGCCTCTTTCCACTTCCAAATTTGATGGAGAGCTCTCTTTGGGGCACGCGGGTTCGAGGTTCTCCCAACCCTCTTCCCCTACCAACAGCCTCTCGAGGACTTCCGGCTCTCCATATATTTAGAATGCCTCCGTTCTACAGAGACATTATACATTTACAAATATCCATGCCTTCTCCGGGATTCGAACCCGGGCCCTTCGGTACCGCCGTAGGCTCCCCTAGCCACTATACCGTCTGAATGTATACCACTATACCATCTGAGCGTATGGCACTATACCGTCTTGTATTTCAAATTAATAATTTCATTAACTTACAAACCTATTTCTATGCTTTTACTCATCTATTCTTTCCTTTTCGCATATAAATTTTCATTATCATCCATAAAAACAAAATTTTCCTACTGAAGTTTTATTCCTTTTCTTTAAACCTCATTCAAACCGAAACAAAAATAATGAAAGAAGTTCAGTAAAACAAATGCTTTAAAAAACATCAAAATGTTCTATTTTTATTCTTTTACTTACTAGGTGGAATTCTTTGCGTGACATGTATTATCCTTCTTTCTAATGTCTGTCAAATGCTTTTTGATATCTGTAGTCACGAACAAGCTGAGGTATAGTATTCTTTGCCCTTTTTGTGTACACCATAGCAACAGTTAAAGAAACATTTCGACTTCTTTGCTAGTATTAAATTCTAATACGTACTCCGTTTTCAAGCTGTGAAACTACTATTTTTATAAAAGCATTTTCTCGAAATGAATATTTTTAATAATGTTTTTGGAAACTTTGGTCTGAAAGGCCATTTTAATAACTTTTTAATCGAGTACCATTTTTTAATGATCGTAAAGGTGGGAAAAACCTGAATTCTTTCGAATTTGAATATGAATCTTAAAAAGCTTTCAATTTTTTTTAAGTCGTCGAATGAAAATAAGAAGGAGGAAAAAAAATTCTTTATTTGATCAAACTGGGAAGAAACATACAGCAGTGTAGAACCTAAAATTATCAAAAAGTAACCATAATTTGATGTAGATTTTAAAATGAAACTGTGTAGATTTAAAGGGCGATCAGACATAGGTACCTCTTCTTCAGGAGCAAAAATATTTTTGAAAAAAAAAAAAAAAAATGGTAGGAGGATAATGAGCGAAGCAAGGTGATAATGGCATAGCGCCATCTGTCGAGGAAAATATTAATAAAACATGAAAACTTAGCTTTTTGAATGTTGAAAGCGTTTCCTAGCCTCTTTTGCTACGAATACACTAGCAGTCGTGAATAAAAAACAAGAATCTTTTTCTATTCTCAACTTTTGTCAGAAAACCAAACCTTTTTCAAGCCCGAATCACTTCTTAAAATTAAAACGTTCTGCAGCCCACCTAACTTTTCTCCCTTCGAAAGTAGATTTTTAACGTATGTTACTACCAATATTTCATATTTTAAAAATAAAATTGATAAGAATTCCTTTAATTTTATATTGTTATTAAGTAAATTAGCTAATTTTCTTTTAATTATTCAAGGCGATTAGAGTCTAAATAACCACTACCTTATTAATTAAAAATTAAATAAATAATGGTAATCACTTCAAGGGCTTTTTAGGCAAATTTTGTCATTGAGCCGGTAAAGTTGCATTATTTGCAATAAATCGGCTATAAAATCACTGACTGACTGACTGACTAGATGGAGAATCTTGCTGATTTCAGCACAGCTGTTCTATGTTTAGATGTATGGTGCTAAGAAGCGCCATAGTCATAGTGCTGTAACTCCTTCTTTTATTGCTAAGAATAGAGTGGTAAGCTCGCAGGTAGGATAACCGATAATAAAACCGGTCAATTCGGGAGAAAATGTAATAGATAATTGTCATGTGTAATTTCCAAACTCTGAGATTTTCAACTACACTGTGGCACTCACAGTTAATTGAAATATTTTATGCATTTTTAGCCCAAAGGAGCGTTAGTTCAGAAGGGCTATTAATTTCGTTTTGGCATTTTGCGTCGATTCACTCTAAATGTCCGTAAAACTTTTCAAACTGTCGCCACCAAATATTATCGCCCTATGTTATATTTAACGAAATTAAATAATGAAGAATCTGCATAAGTGTATGTATGTTTCTCTTATTGTGATAAAAAGATGGTACCTACTAAAGCCATCAAATTTTGAATAGCCTGCGTCTGGACCTGAATATGGGCGTCTGGACCTGAATATGGAAGCCCAAATTTGAAATTTGGAATTTGTTTTATTATCGATTTCATATTTTGTTAACACTTTACCGAATTTTTGATTAAGAAACTCAACGATTTCAAAGCCAGCAAGAGAAACACTGCACAGAGAAAAAAAAACATTCTCACCTCCAGCCAGCGAGACTGTATCGGAAATTCTAAAAATATGCTCATTTTAAAATTATTTTGCGATATTGCTGGTGAACTGAATTTTATGGTTTAAGTGCAAAAAACATGATATTCAATAAATAAAGGTAATTCACAAAACGTTAGAAAAAAGGCCCCTTTGGGCGCAATGTAAAATCTGAAAGCTTTCAAATTTTTAGTCCAAAGGGGCTTTCTCCCTGAAGGACTATTGTTTTCGTTTTGCGATTTTGCGTCGAATCACTCTGAATGTCCGTTTCACTTTTCAAATTGTTGCCACCAAATATTATCGCTCTGTATTATATTTGAAGAAATTAAATAATGAAGAATCTGCATAAATGTATGTATGTTTATCGCATTGTGATAAAACGACGGTACCTAGAACCATCCAATTTTGAATGACGTAAGCCTCCTGCGAATATGGGCATCTGGAAGCCCAAATTTGAAATTTGTTTTATTATAGATTTCATATTTTGTAAAACTTTAACGAATTTTTGATTAACAAACTCAAGGATTTCAAAGCGAGCAATGGGAACGTTGTACAGAAAAAACATTGTTATCTTCAGCGCCTGAGACTGCGTATCGGAAATTCTAAAGATACTCTCAGTTTAAAATTATTCTGCAATATTGCTTTTGAACTGAATTTTATGGTTTAAGTGCGAAAAACATGATATTTAATAAATAAAGGTATCAAACAAAATGTTAAAAGAACGCCCCTTTGGACGTAATTTAAAATTCGAAAGCTTTCAGATTTCTTTTTTTTTTAAATTCATTTATTTAAATTTTTTATTTTTAATCTAATTTAATTTATATATTTACTCTAAAGATGTTGGAAGTCACAAAATGGAATTTTACGTTGGTTCACTATAAACAGTGTACCACTTTTAAAATTGTTGTCATCAAATATAATCCCATCCCCCTTGAGAAATCTGCACGCATGTACTGGGCCAAAAAAGAAGGCGGGAGACAGTTCTATATCTTCCGTTATACTGAGCCGATTGACGAAATTCAAATTGCGTTTTTCATGTCACGAAAGCCCGACTTAGGATATACATTAGATTTATATACAGTATTGTTTTAACACACGTATTTTGACACAAAATCGGACTTTTTCTGAAATGTCATGCCAATGTTTTTGCATATTTCGATACTACGACTCAAATTAAGCCTAAATATTAAATGTTGAAAAATTTGTTGCGAAATTTACGGAGAAATTGAAAAGTTTATTTTGTCTCATTTTTTCAGTTTGCGTCAAGAATAATTCACTTGGTGAACTTCTTAATTTATAGCAACCTATTTTCCTTTCCTTTTTTTGGTTGTAGAAAAGAGGGAAAAAATCATCCTTCAAACTTTCAACTAATTTTAACAAAGTGCGTAAACCACATTTGGCGTTATTGTTGTTTCTAACGAATACTCCAAATTTCAAAGCATGCCAGTATGTAAATTCATGTATATCTTAGAAAATTTTAAATAAAAATCTCGAATTTTTTGCAGGCGTGCCTAGAAATACATCTATTTTAAGATGATGTTAAAAATTTTATAGGTTACGTTTCCCTTTTTTTTTCCGAAAAATTTACAAAAATTATTTAAAATTACAATTTTTAAAAATAAATCATAAAAAAGGATCGAATTTTATTTGGAATGAACCTAAATTTTGAAATGTGAAAGGGAGAATCGTATAAGTTTAATAAAAAAAGATATTAACAAATTTATACCAAGTTGAATTAACACTGAGGAGCAAAAATTAAAGAGCTAATTTGTGGTTTTTACAAAACTTGGCAGTTTAGCATAATTTGATTCGTAAAATCGAAAACTGGAAAAACATTAACATGTAATTTCAGAAAAAAAGTCCGATTTTGTGTCAAAATAGCTATATTAGAACAATGTTATATATAAATCTAATCCATATCCTAAGTCGCGCTTTCAAAAAATGAGGAACGCAAGTCGAATTTCGTCAATCGGGCCTGTAGAACGGGAGATATAGAACTGTGTTCTTTTTTTTCGCAGTGTAGATACTTCTCTTGCACTGCGAAAAAACGATGGTATGTAGAACCATCAAATTTTGAATAATGTAGTCCTTCAAGTGTGACAGTGGCACTCAAGTTTGTCACGAAACTGGATTTGTGATCTAAGTGCGCACTTTTTAGTTGCATGCAACTGAAATTGCAACAATTGTTAACAATGTTCTTTCTTTCTGTTCCTCTTTTTTTAAGATGTAATTCAAAGTTTTCAGTGAAAATGCTTAAAGATATTTTAGGTCAGAATTCGAATTATTAAAATGAATGCAAAAGGTGTTTTCGAATGAAATAAAAATGAGTAAAAAATTCGAGTTTTAAAAACTCGAATAATCTGTCCGTTATTGATTATAAACAAATTCCATAAAGAGCTATTTCTCACTGACTCATTTAGTTAATGTAGTTATGGCGAACGTCCTCCTACCTCTGAAACTGTAACTTTATATAGAATTCTAAGTTTTGGTTTCGAACTGGAGCCACGTAGAATTTTAAATGCGTAGTGTATTTTATAAAAAGGTGTAAAATATGCTCGTAACTTTAAATGCTTTATTAAATGTCTTCAAAATATTAGATCACTGTTGTGAATTCGGATGAATCTTAGAGTTTAGCCATTTTAGAAGAAGATAATTCACCATTCTCGAACCCAGTTACTGAAAACGGAAGTAAGGAAGCTCGCGATGAGTATTCTTCGTGTCTTTAATTGAATATTTTTTGAAAAAGTAGTTTTACATGCTGTACATGCTAAAATAAACTCTCCAGAAACAGGCCAAAACAAATAAAAAATTTTGTTTGTATTGAAATTACACGTTTTATCCGAAATCGAAGAGAGATCTTTTGTATTTAATATTTCCTGCTCATAACAGTAGCATGATCAATCTAATTAAAGGTAACATAAAAGTGTTTAATATGATTTCTTTTAATTACGAGTAAGAACAAGATTCTGACTATCTATTACTATTCTCGAAAGCGAAATAGAAAAATAGCTGTTTCTAACCAAGCAATAAAATGCTTAGTTCTCATCTGATAAATCTTTTCAGCTACCGTAACAGGATAACTTTAATTAGCCAAGCATATGAGACTTTACTACGAAGCAAAGGCAAAGAATAGTTGGCAGGGTAAAAGTCAAATTAGGGCTTCCAGATGCCCATATTCGCAGTAGGATTACGTCATTCAAAATTCGATGGCTCTAGGTTTTATCACAATGCGAGAAACATGCATACATTTATGCAGATTTTTCATTTTTTAAAATTTAATGCAGAGCGATAACATTTAGTGGCAACAATTTGAAAAGTGAAACGGGCATTCAGAGCGAATCGACGCAAAATCGCAAAACGAAAGTAATAGTCCTTCGGGACTAAATCCCTTTGGACTAAAAAAAAACATGTTTGCTGTCAACAATAATCAAGTCCTGGAAATTTTAAACACTACTGTGATAGAAAAGTATCGGAACTGACACAATAAAAAACGAGATTTTATTTTATTGTTCAACATATATTACATAACATGTGGCGCTAGAAACATCTTTTATTAATTATAAGTTCAAGAAAATTACTGTACTTCATTTTGTATCAATTAGGTGTTCTTTATAGTAGAAAAATCTTTAAGTTATAAAGAAGTATGCCTCTTCCTTTTAATTTGCTCGGTTATTATTAGTCCAAAGGGGCTTTGTCCCTGAAGGACAATTGTTTTCGTTTTGTCATTTTGCGTTGATTAACTATAAATGTCCGATGCACTTTTCAAATTGTTGCCAACAAACATTATGGCCCTGTATTATATTTAACGAAATTAGATAATGAAGAATCTGCCTAAATATATATGTGTGTCTCGCACTGTGATAAAACAACGGTACCTAGAGCCATCTAATTTTGAATAACGTACATTTCCACCCAAATATCGGCATCTGGAAGCCCAAATTTGGAATTTCTTTTATTATCTATTTCATATTTTGTAAAACTTTAGCGAATTTTTGATGAACAAACTCAAACGATTTAAAAGCGAGCAATGGCCACACTCTACAGGCAAAAAAAACTTTTTATCTCCAGCGCGCGGAACTGTGTATCGGTAATTCTAAAGATATGCTCATTTTAAAATTATTTTGCGATATTGAGTTTGAAGTCAATTATATGGTTGAATCGCGAAGAACATGATGTTTAATAAATAAAGGTAACACACAAAACGTTAAAAAAAAGCCCCTTTGAACGTAATTTAAAATATGAAACATTTCAGACCTTTTTTTTACATATTAAAATTTAAACATCTCATGCCTTGCTGAATTGCAGCATACAGAGAAATAGCTACTCCCGGTATGTAAGATTTGTTTTAAATGCATGTGAGATGAAGATCTTGTGTTTTACACCGTTGTAACGCTTGTCAAGTAGTGCTTCTGGATCATTTCTGTTTGTCTCCGTCAGTTACAGAACTATGATAGTGACTACCATTCTTGATTTTCCAGGATGGGATTTTGTATGCTATGCGAAAACTATATACATCCTTCGAAAGTGCTATGATGAAAAAGAAATGGAAAGTCCGCAATATTCAAAGTTGTGTATAGAAATGTTTTAATTAATAGCTAAGAAAACTTTCGATGTTCTATCTTGTATAGGTAATGAAATGGAGTACTGATATTATTTAAAATATCAATTATCTATTTTTAAAGAAATTTCAAAAATCATTACGAATCTTACGAGAAATAAGGTAGATAATAGTATATAAGTAATAAGGCCAAAATTTCTAGAAAAATTATGACAAAGTAATTTCATTTGCGTTTTCCTTTTGGTGATAAAATATTTCATTCATTTTCCATCACTTTTTTAATTTCTTACAAAGCGTCAATTCAGATCGGTTTACTTAGAAAATATTTTATTATGAAATTAAGCGGGTATAAATAAATCGCATAAAGAATTTATCTGGAAGGATTGAAAAAGGAGTTGGTTTGATAGAAAAAGAAAATAAATTGAAAAATTTCTTCAAACTCATTGACGTTGGAAGAAAACAAACTGATTTCATTTTCCTGAGATGAAATTTCCCGCTTTAATTTGGAATCGCTAATCTTAGTTCCTGAAGTCACTTCGAAAAATACAACCCTTTCATTTAAATCAATTTCATTACGATAGACATAAGCTAAAGCTTTTCTTTTGTAAAAAAAACACAGAATATAAAAAGAAAAGAAAATCTGAAAAGTTTCAGATTTTAAATTACGCCCAAAATAGCATTTTTTTTACATTTTGTGTGTTACCTTTGTTTATTAAATATCATGTTCTTCGCACTTAAACCATAACATTCAGTTTAAGAGCAATATCGCAAAATGATTTTAAAATGAGCATATCTTTAGAATTTTCGATACACACTCTCCCGCGCTGGAGATCAAAAGATTTTTTTTTTTTTTCTGCAGAACGTTGCCATTGCTCGCTTTGAAATCTTTGAGTTCGTTAATCAAAATTCGTTAAAGGTTTAGAAAATATGAAATCGATAATAAAACAAATTCCAAATTTCAAATTTGGGCTTCCAGATGCCCATATTCGGGTGGAAACGTTCAATATTCAAAATTTAATCTCTTTACGTACCGTTGTTTTATCAGAATGCGAGAAACATACATACATTTATGCAGATTCTTCATTATTTAATTTCTTTAAATGTAATACAGAACGATAATATTTGGTGGCAACAATTTGAAAACTGAAACAACGCTTTTAGTGAATCAACGCAAAATGCCGAAACGAAATGAATAGTCCTTCTGGGCAAATTTCCCCTTTGGACTAAAAATAATATTAATAATATTTAAAACGT
Organism: Stegodyphus mimosarum; assembly: GCA_000611955.2. NCBI lineage: Eukaryota > Metazoa > Arthropoda > Arachnida > Araneae > Eresidae > Stegodyphus > Stegodyphus mimosarum. The sequence goes on along the minus strand of KK113013.1, from coordinate 6,569 downwards.
ATACCTTAAACGTATTAAACGTATGTCTGATTTCCCATGTTTTAAACGCTGAATTTAAATTTATCGTTTGATAAAAACTTCCTACTCTTCAACTTTAAAGTCACAGTTGTTTATAGATAATAGAATTAATGTTGAAGCATTATTATTATTATTATGTTGAGGCATTATTAGATGTTGTAAAAATTGATTAAAATTTCTTTTGTGGAGCGAATTGCATTAAGATTGGTCATTGGAATAACAAAAACGTTTAATTGCTGCCAATGGAATATATTATAAACTCTTAATAAGTGACAAAAATATGCATCGTTTCTTAAAACTATTTGTGCCGCATATATGCGCATGGAAAATTCGCAAATATTGAGATTTTATTTCTCTCACTTAATATTAGCAAAGGAATCACAGAAATACATTTCCCCTATTAATTTTTCAATCAAACAAAAACTCACAGACGTGCAGTTACAAATTTTTATATAGACGAAAGATATATTTAGAGCATTTGCAAAAGATTGCAAGATTATTATTAAATGTTTTACATGCGCTTTTTCCAACGCAGTCTTCAAAACCATTTAGCATTACAGTTATGATTTTCGTCATATATAAGACAGCTAGCTACTTATTTAAATTATAAATAAAAACATACCTTATTCATTCCATTTCCCATCCTTCAATAACATTTTACTATGCACCAGCTTTTAGAGCTTTGAGCTGCAAAGTTTACTAAAACAATTAAAAACTTCTCAGACTTTAATTCTGTAAATTCAGTCATGATTGAGCGTAATTGGCACTTTGAAGCAGAGTAATAGAAATAATCATAATAGATATTTTCTGGTTTTTGAAAGCTTGTACAAACCAAACTTTTTACTCCCTAGCATAGATCGAAACCTAAATATCACATGGCGGCACTTAATAGTTAAAGTTTTCGTAGAATTTTTATGCTATTATGCAGTTTCACTTCGCTGTGCAACTGAAAAGTGGTGTCGAATAACGTGATATGCATGCCAAGCATCATTGTAAAAATCGCATGCAGATGTAAATTTAGCGAAGTGCTCGAGTACACTGCGACGTTCGATAGGTTCTGAAAATAATTTCCCCTCCCACAACCGTCGAACGAAAGGTACGCGCCATATTAATCGGCCATCTGGTGGCTATTCGAAACACTGTTTTTTTCCCCTTCAGGTGATAATTCTTTACTCTGTCCACTCCTAACAAATATCAGCTGAAATATATCGACGTCAAATATCCAGAGTACAGTGACCTTCTAATGAGACTGGGGAAAATGTCTTAAATACAATCAAAAAGTAATTTGTCACCTCTGTAGAAGTATGATTGTATAATATTTCGTGAGTTCGTAAAAATGAAATTGCCTTGCGCTTTAAAAATGGGAAAATATTTCTAATATAGATTTCTTTCATTAAAATGGACGGGTAAGAAGAATAATGGTTCAACCAACAACAAAAATAATATCGATGATATGGCGAATAAAGAAGGTATTTTTTGAAAATCGAGGTACAAAAATAGCGCATCATTTACTTATTTAAGTTACTTAGAATTACACATTAACTTTTGCGCAAGTGATTAAAAGCAGTCTTTAAAAAATAGAAATTGAGAAAATAAACTATAAGACTTAAAATTTGTTCATTGTTATTACTTTTTGCTTTCTCTGTTAACTAATAGTTAATTAATTTTTAGATAACATAAACATAAATAGTAACAAAACATAAAAGAACGTTCAGAATTAAACTTGCGAACCTGTGAAATATATATCGTAACAAATATATCTTTCTAAGAAACTTAATAATTTTTTTTTTTTTCGATAACGCAGGATTGAATGTAGAAAACAACAAAATTTGACCATCTGACGGCATCGAACTGCAGAGAAACCTACAAATTTTATTAGAAGAGTAAATTATGTTAGGAATAAATGAGTGCAGTTGCGAATGGCATTAGATTGGACTGAATTATTTGAATTACAACAAAGTCTGCATTTGCTTAAGGAGAGGATTTCCTTCATGGATGACTTTTGAGTGGTAGAGATCAGAGCATAAAATAGTGACCAAATCAATCGTATTCTGTCTTCTTTTCAATGGCATAATATTTTTTGAAGATCCTAGTAATTAAAAAAAACTATATTTTTAAAAAATATTAATTGAACATATATATTTTATCTTGTAATGATATTCAACTGTACAGAGCATTTCGATCAGACAACTAACACCAACTAACCAATGAGCAAAATCTATTAACTTATAAAATGAAATGTATGATCACCAAATAGTTAATTATTACTCAAAACTCGAATAAAAAACCAAATCTTATTACTAAATATGCATGTCAAATATTAAATAAATTAATAAAAATTTGGTCTACGTTAAAAATAAACTATTTTATTTAAATGGGGACAGTAGACATTAAAATAACATGTATGACTAGGCAATGACTTGTAATTTCAATATAAAATTACTTCTTAGAATTTTAAGAAACACTATTTAGGAATGCAAATATGTATCTCAATTACATTTTTATATTTTAAATAACATTAAAATATCTATTACACAACTAAATATTGAATATAATATAAGATAAAGTAGCAAAAACGAAACAAAAAGTACTAAAACACCGAAGTATGTTTACGTAAAATAATACACACGAAATACTAAAAAAATTAAACCTATAAGCATCTTTAATACAATAATCTGTTTGAAAAAAGTTCCTGTTCTCGAACTAAATCATTAATTTTATCATTATTTTCTATTATATTTTATAAATGTTGAAACATGTGTTGATGAAATGTGAAAGAAGTATTTAATAAACCTCTTTCACATTTCATCAACACGCGTTTCTCTTAAATTATTGTATTTATTTCTTAGCAGGTTAGTAGGAATTGCCTTTACAAGAGCCTCTTGAACGCGTTCAAAGTTTTTTCTGGGGATCTAGCCCCAATTCATTCAGCATCGTCAATTTCGCGAAAGAAGTTCACCAAATTAACGCTATATGGCCGTGGATAGTTGTCTATTTAAAATCAGAAAGAAATTTGCCCCCTGAAAAAGAGAACATAGGATTTTAAGATCTTATCTTTTTTTTTTTTTTGTTTTTTTTTTTTTTTTTTTTTTTTTTTCAGAAAGACCTGCTATTGTATCGCTATCAATTCTGCGCACAAGAGAACCGATTAGAATGGTGCAGACGACATCGATTTGCGAGCAATCATAAATAGGATAAACCTTTCTCTTCACGGATGAGTCCCGGTTCGATCTACCACCAATTTTTAACGTATCTTCACCTGAAGAGAACCAGGCAATCGCTTCCTGCCTTCTAATATTTTAGAAAGGAACCAGTATCATAACGGATTGTTTTCGTGGTTCTGAGTAGCACCATGTTGGATGGGCGCACATTTTATGGCTTTGCTGTATGACTGTTCTGTGACTTCTGAGAGTATAGAAAAAGGTTTTAGGGCCTATTGTTCGCCTTTTCAGGGATTCAGTTAGCCTTTAGTTCATTTTCAAGAACCACTGCATCAGTCCACATGGGTCTAATCTCGTGGATCATTTTCTGCAAAATTAGAATGTTAATCAGATGGATTGGTAAGCCAAATCTCCAGTCCTAAATCTTAGAGGACAGGTCTGGGATGCTCTTGAGAGAGCAACTACAACTCGTCTTTCCCCGCCTGAAACATCCAGGAGCTATAACCAACTTTGCTAAGTACTAAGAGCGATTACAACAGAGATACATAAACTGTCTCATTTTCGGTATTAAGTTGCTTTATGATACATCTGGGACTGTTAAAGGAATCCATACCAGGTATTAGCATTCTTTTCTAGTTCGATCTTGCAATTTCCGTCTAGAACTTCTTGTTCCGATCAGCCTTACGCTTGATCTTTCCTTACGCTTGATCAGCCTTACGCTTGATATGTACATGATTGTTATATGGTATATGCTTTTGTATTTCGTCAACCTATGTTCGTAACAAATTTCATGAAAATCTGTCTGTCAGTTCTAAAGATAATCGATCAAGGGTAAAATTTTAATGTTGAGCACCAGTGTGCAAGTCACAGATACGGATTTTATGTTGTGATTTAATCGTTATCCTCTGAAGAAATTACACTTTAATACATCAAATAAAACTTAAAGTACATAGATTATATGGGCTGTTTTTGCATTTGATACGTTATTACCACTTTAACCACGATATATGCCAGCTACTTTGATTTCGCAAGTCTTTCATTTAAACTCATCATTAATAAAACCACATTCTTTTAATTTTCTTGCGTTGGGAAACCTGTTAAATTTTCATTCTGAACGAAAATTACTTCTTTTGGGTATAAAGTTTCATAAATTGTTATTTTCTTTCTGCTCTGAATAGTATTTCTTCGGAAATTTATCTGCTGCATTTCATTTTCGGTTAATTTTGTATATTTACCGAGTTTTTGAGAATTTTCTTGTCAAAGTGAGTCTAAAGAGCCTAGAGAGACTTAAAACTCTAATAGTTTCGAGTGCTCTGAATTTTCACTAACTCTGCATATTGAGTGATACAGATGGAGGCAGCACTGTCAAATAGTTCTAATTTCGTGTCACGGAATCCGCCTTACAGTCAAAATAATGCAATATCAGCCTAACCAACAAAACAGCGGGTAAGCTTTTCTTTTACTCTTAGCAGTAGCGATTAGTAATTGCGAGAAATTGATACTGTTATTATTAAAGAATTGCATTCATGAACTAACAGCGAACAATCATATAACTTTGTGACACAAATAACTGCATTTATCATAAATATCACTCCAGACACGCAGATGCCAACAGCATACGAAACGTCAGTTCAGCATTTAATGCGAGAAGTTCAAGGGAAATATCACTTTGATGAGTTTATGGCTAATGGTTCCAAAACATTTTAACAGTTTGATTTAAATTCTCATAATTCAATGCAAAAGACCTCCAAACTCCTACAAAAATTCAAATAAATGAAAATCAGCTACTCAAAAGTCTAATATTCTTTTTTTAGAACAATTTCAATACCTAGAAGTAGAACAAGTTGCAGTTGTTGATAATGCTAAAAATTTAATTAAATTTTTACATTCAATTCATCGAACATCTGGATCAAGAATTATTGGTAAACTTATAAGGTATTTCTTCCGCCTTCTTCGCATGCCTTCGCGGTGTAGTGGTCACCAAGCTGGACGCGTAAAAGAGAGGTCGTGGTTCGAATCCCGGTGAAGGGGTTGCTCATTTTTCAATATTCCTGCTTCAAAAATACCTAATGTCTCTACAAACTCAATGGCTACAATATAATAATTAACCCACCTGACTCCAATGTTCGTATACAAATCATGAACCTCGCAGATTCTAGTGCTCTTCAAGCTCAGAATATATGAACTGCCAGAAGATAAGGTGCTTAAAATCATAATAAGAGGTCTGCCAGCCGCACGAAATCTCAAAAAAAATCATTCACAATCGAATTGCTCGATTTTAATCTACACGATTGACGTAGTTACTGAATCATATTTGAAATAGGCCCATTCCTCTTTTTTTAATATATCTTCCGTTCACGGAGAAAAGAAAGAAATCTTCAGTGTTACTAAGCTTGGTTACCAGAATATCAAAGCTGAAGTCGTAAGAAAAAGGCTGGGACCAGCGCAATGTTTTCGCTGTCAGAAATTTTATCATAGCTCGCTCTATTGCACACACAACCCAGTCTGCGTCAGGTATAGAGAAGGTCATTTTTTAAATCAATGTAAATTACGTAGAGATGAACCGGAAAAATGTTCCTCCACTTCTAATATAAGCAACTCCTCTGCCTCAATATCTCCATCCTATTTGACTTTTCTTCTCTGGACCTCTATGAAAAGCTATGGGATATTATCAAGACATCACTCTGAATTAAAAACTAAACAGGATAGTTTTGATAAAACAGACGTTATTGCAGATCGCCTAGAAAATTTATCCGAGCGCGTCTGATAACCTCAAATGCAGCTAGAACAGAAGTAGGTCTATCATATATTGGACTGTTCTTGTTTGCCATAAGGCAAAAAAGAAGAACTTATCTGTCTTATTGAAGATGAAAATCTAGTCTTCATTCAAGAACACATCTTAAAACTTCTTCTAGTATACTGCTTCCTAATTATCAAGCTTATAGGACAAGCAGACATACAGGAAGCAATGGTACTCTCCCCTACTTAAGTAAAAACATTCCTCGCTATTAGAACAATTATAATACACATTCCTTTTAAAGCATAGTTATCACTCTTCAGATAGACAACAAAAACATTACTTTAGGATGTAGGGTTTTATTTTAATTTTCTAATACTTATTTTTGAACAAGCCTGTCCTTTCCTTTCTCATTTCCCACCTACATTCCCTGCCAGAATGAGTTTCTAGGATTACTTTTTACGTAAATGAGGTAGAAAGAAGTATTTAAGCTGAAGTCTGAATCACTTCACTAGAATATTCAACATCTACGTGAATGACATACCAACTACACCCAACACGACACTTGCAATGTAAGCTGATGACACTGGGATCCTTACTCAAACTTCATTTGTTGGTTCAGCAATCCAACGGTTACAAAATCACATTTACCT
>KL812224.1:0-15408 GCA_000611955.2 Stegodyphus mimosarum | reverse complement strand
ATGGCACCACTCATCCGAGAACTGCCATGTGGCGCCTAGGTGCGTCAAATGTGCAGGGTTTCAAGAACTGACAATTGTGACTTCCAGGGTAAAATCGAAAACCCAAAGTGTGGCAACTGCCTAGGCCCTCATGTAGCCTCGTATCGGGGTTGCCCAAAATTCCCAACCATAAAAAAGCAGGCAAAAGTATCATCTGTCAAGCCTGGTGTGAGTTACGCACAGGCAGGCACTCAAGCCAAATGTTAAATCTGTTGATCCTAACCTAGTTAATCCTGTCAAATCAGCTGTTCCTGCACCACTAGATAATCAACCAGTTAAAGCTAAAAATAGAAATAGCCATGTAAACAATAATAATGTATCTAACAATAATGTATCTATGCCTTCAACCAATAGCAATAATAATAGTAATATATCTGTTGGAAATAATATTTCTGATCTCTCTGAGCTTTTCAAAGTAATGAATGAAGTTCAGACCATATTCGGACATAACCTTGCCCGGGTTATTAATGCTTATAAGAGCAAACTACCAGAGCTCAGGAGGTGTGACAACCTTCTGGATAAAATGCAGGTACTGCACCTCATCTTCGAAGAAATTCACGGGCTACAAAATTAGTTTTCATTATGACTGATGAGCTCAGAGTGATCACATGGGATGCAAATGGATTAACCCATAAAATTGATGAATTATGTATCTTTATAAATGAGTACTGTCCCGATGTACTACTCCTCCAAGAACACAAGCTTGGTCCTGGGAGTATCTTTCAAATTGCCAACTATGCACTCTATCGCCTTGATCGCAGCAGAACCAGCAGCCGCCCTGGAGGCGGCCTCATCATACTGGTCAAGCGCTCCATCACCCATTATCATGTTACACTACCACAGCTTTTAGGCCTAGAAGCCATAGCTATCACTATCACTCCACTCACCACACAGCCAGTCACTTTTGTCTCTGCCTATGTTCCATCCACCGAAAGATCACAGCTAAATATTACGCATGACTTTGAAGCGTTAGCTAAACTCAACAATAACATAGTTATAGGTGGAGACTTTAACGCACACCACAGAGAGTGGAACTGCAGCAATAACTCTTTCCTTGGAAATGTGATTTACCGATTTACCCAAGCGGCTGGTATCACAATTGCAGCTCCACAAACCCCAACACGTTACGACGGAAGATCAGCCAATGTACTGGACTTTTTCCTCCTCAAAGGCTGCACCTATAAAACGGTGGACAGCCTTAATGAACTGTCATCTGACCATAATCCAGTACTGATGGATATGGATCTTTCCGTACGTAATACACCACACAAAAAGGCCTTTATCACCAATTGGTCTGGATTCACCAAAGCCTTCAACAACACTTCACTACACATTCCAACAGCAAATACGGGTGATGAGTTAGATGCTATTGTCAACAACTTCACTCTCGATTTGCAGACAGCCCTGCAGAATAACAGCAAATCTGTAAGGGATGCTAAGATACGAAACTGCACTGCTGAAGTTAAAAGGCTCATCTATGAAAGAAACCAGGCAAGGAGGCAATGGCAGCGATCAAGGTATCCTCCTGATAGAGTGCACTTAAATCGACTTAATAGCCAAGTCAGGGCCCTTATACGAAAACAAGCAGATCACAACTGGGCCGTTTATCTATCATCCCTGTCAGCTGACGAGGATAACATCTGGAAAGCAACAAACAAACTATTGAGATGCTACACCAACATTCCGCCCCTAAATGGCCATCAAAGAATTGCCTACACTGAAGCTGAGAAGGCTGAGTCGCTAGCCGATAACTATGCCTCTCAGTTTCGCACAAACAACATATCCCACCCACAAACAGAACACCTTGTTGAACAATCACTCACAAGACTACGTACAAGACCACACACAGACAACATTCCTCCAGTTAAGCCGTCAGAGGTCTATGATTATATATCAAAGCTCAAGATAAAGAAGAGTCCTGGACTTGATGGGATAAACAACAAGATGCTCAGGAGCATGGGTGTCTTAATGATACTCAAACTTACCAAGATCATAAACGACATGTTCAGACTCCATTACTTCCCAACTCCATGGAAGACAGCTGTGATTGCACCAATCCTGAAGCCGGGTAAACCTGCAACTGATCCTGCATCATACACGCCTATTAGCCTCCTATCAACCATCAGCAAAGTCGCTGAGCACTTCATCCAGCAGAGGATCATGAAAGATATTGATGAAAATAACATCTTCATCAACGAACGACATGGCTTCAGGAAGAAGCATTCCACTATACACCAACTATATAGAGTCACCGAGCATATATCCCATGGACTGATGAACAGATCTATCACAGGCGCCATCTTTTTGGATGTCGCAAAGGCCTTTGACAGGGTTTGGCTGGAGGGCCTCATGCACAAAATCATAAATCTGGGCTTCCCATACTATATCACACACATCACACACTCTTACCTCACAGGTCGACACTTTGTCGTTCGTGTTAAAAACACAATATCCACCCCCGCCAGATTATGGCCGGGGTACCACAGGGGTCCCTCCTTGGCCCCCTATTTTTCAACCTTTATACGAACGACATACCACATTTACCAGACACTACACTAGCCATGTATGCAGACGACACGGCAATTCTCACCCAAAATGCATCTCACGCCCTAGTTATACAAGCACTACAAACAACATACAAACACTGGATTCCTGGCTTCTGGCCTGGAAAATCCGCATCAATGTGGAAAAATCTGACGCAGTTCTCTTTACGAGACTGAAGGAGAATATCGATCCAAATCTTCATGTCCTCATGTATGATACTCCCATTCCATGGACCAAGCAGGCCCGTTACCTAAGTGTTACCCTAGATCACTGTCTCACATGGTCCCCTCACATCACACAGCTTATTATCAAGTTCCGGGTGCGTAAACGTATACTTGCCCCTTTAATTGCCCGGAACAGCGTTCTCTCAGTTGACAACAAGTTACTCATTTATAAAGCCATGTTGCGTTCCATCCTTACCTATGCCTGCCCTGTCTGGGGATTTGCATGTAAGACCTCTTTAAACAAGCTGCAAGTACTACAAAATGTTATTTTAAGACAAGCGGTGAATTGTCCATGGTTTGTTCGCAACTCAGCAATTCACCGTGAATATGACAAACCCGAAATTGCAAATTACATGGCCATACTAGCTAAGAAATTTCTTGAAAGAATACCCAAGCTACAAAATCCAACAGTACCTGTACTGACTTATGACTTCACCTCCTATGAGAATAGAAAGAGGCCACGCGCCGTGTTAATATATCTATAAGGAAAATATGCATTGAAAAAAAAAGGAAAGTATGCATAAATATATGCCTCATAATTGATATATCTTGTTACGTATGTAACATATTGTATGAATAATGTTTCAAATGTTCACCTATGTATTTATGTTATAATTTTGTATCTATGTATTATGTATCTAAATGTCCTATGAATTATGTATTGTATATCATATTTTATATCTTCTCCGCACCTGCACTATCAATATGCATTACCTAATTTTTTGCCTAGTAATTAGTCCCTTTTGCTGCTTCTTAATCTCAGTAAATTTTAATACTTAGTAACTTTAAATTACCCACCTTAGTCACACATAGTAGATAGTTTCTAATATTTAATCGACTTCATTGTAATTGTTATATCATCTGGCAACTGGCATTTTCTGACAATGGTATACTCACACCTTACTGTGCTCTGCACTTGCCTTCTTTCTTGGGGTGGCAGCCACGGTGGTAGCTGACTGGTGTCGTTTGGCCCATTTACGATATACGACTTACAATTGCCATCTTCATGCTTATCAACTGGCCTTGGCCAAGATTAAGCCTCAACGAGCAAAATTTAAGAAATAACACATAATCGAAAATCGGCTACTATTATTCTAGGGTAGCGCTTATGCGCGGGTACCTGCTGCGGACGGACAAGTTTGCCTGAGCCGACGAGAACCGGTACCGATCACATGACATAGACTTTTGAGCTCTTAGAGACGTGTCTATTTTTCTTTTGCTCGTTCGCCATTTTGTAAGTATGATTTTTTGCTTCAACGAATATCGTACGGCCAGCTAATGTCTAGGGCAATCGATAACGCAGGCAAATGCCTGAACAAGCCGAAAGCTCCCACCCCTGATGAGATTGACGCACTAATTCGTCATGTTTATGAGCAAAGAACTGCGATCGAAGAAATTAGTCAATTACCTGACTCTTCTGCTAATGAAAGCATCCGCCATTCACTACAGGAAGAACTTAGCACACAAGAAGCTCGTCTTCTTACTATTTTGCCAAAAAAGCAATTCGACGCCATCCTCGGTTACGAGAAAGCCAACGATAAATCTGATTGGTCAGTAGTAAAGCGCAACAAAAGATCTAGACGCGACAGCGGTTCGTCATGCGAATCACTTGCCATAAGCACCAGTTCACGCTATGATAGCTTAAACCACGAAGAAGCGCTAGACAAACATGTAACTAAAATGGAAGAAGACACCCCCAAAAATAAAGATAATCTAAACGCAAAAAAGAAAGAAGAAAATAAATCCACAGGAAACCCCATCGGGGATAAGAAAAAATCTGTTCCTCCAATTTACATAACTGATAAATCTCTAACTGGCACACCTATCGAAAACACATTAAAGAAGTTTTAGGAATCAAAAACCTTGAAAGCAAAGTTGAGGGTGACAGTATCCGAGTTAATTTAACGGAAATTGACGACTACAGACTCGTTCAAGGAGATTTGGAAAACAAAAAGATCCCTTTCCACACATTTGCACTTCTAGGCGAAAAGAACCTGAAAATAGTCATAAAAGGTTTGACAATTGATACGCCCGTACAGGAAATCAAAGAAGAACTGGAAAATCACAACATTACCGTTCTCAATATACACCAAATGCAGAGGATGAGAGAAGGAATCCCCACAATGCTACCAGTCTTTTATTTCGAAACACCACGCACCGCTAAAGAAAAGGAGGTCTACCAAATCACTCACATCTCAGATATGAGAGTACAAATTGTCGGATACAAGAGCAGGCCCGGTCCTGTACAGTGTTTTCGCTGTCAGAGATACGGGCATACTCAACGATCATGCTTCAATCATCCCAGATGCGTAAGATGTTTAGACGCCCATCAATCTTTTCAATGCCCAATTAAAGGGAAAAAAGAAATACCCGCCAAATGTGTGCTTTGCTTAGGCGATCACGCCGCAACCCATCCCGAATGTCCAGAGCATCCTAGCAAGAAATTCCAAGCAAAAATCAATAAACAAAAGATTCCCACCCGAGAAGATTTCCCCAAATTTAATAATAACAAGCCAGAGGAACCTAAACCAAATCAATCCACCTATGCAGAAATAGCCAGCTCCAAATCCAATCAGAACGAAAAAACCAAGATATCCAGCATATGAAATCTTGACGAGTTCAAATCAATGATATTTAAATTAAAAGATCTTTACCATAAATTTATTAACGTCAGCAACGAGAATGATAAACTTGAATTTGCATTAAAAACCTTAGAGCTATTTGTTTAAATAGCTTCTAATGACTCCTGGCACTAGAAGACAATAGCCGAGTGGTGCAGACCTATGCCTACTGAAGAGAACGACATTGAGAGTTCGATCCCAGTCGAACTATTTTTACTGTATATATTGGACTTGTACATTTTTCGCGCCATTATTTAAATCCAGAAATTATTATTTTCACTGACTGCATTTTATATTTTTTGTACTTATACTTTTTTCATAGGAATTTTTTGAACATTTATTGCTTACACCATGGAACCGTGCTGCCATCTATCGCTGACCTAGGGAACTTGACTTATCCGGTACTACGAAATATGCCATGCTTATCTATCGTCTTCTGCAGATATTCTAGAGGATATCTGGCCCTTCCTATGAAAGTCCAAAGTGGAATATAGAGGTAAAAGTTCACCGACTGTAGACCTCTTATTAGGCAGAATTCATCCGCCATTCACTACAGGAAGAACTTAGCACACAAGAAGCTCGTCCTCTTACCATTTTGCCAAAAAAGCAATTCGACGCCATCCTCGGTTACGAGAAAGCCAACGATAAATCTGATTGGTCAGTAGTAAAGCGCAACAAAAGATCTAGACGCGACAGCGGTTCGTCGTCTTGACCGTTCTCCCAGGTCCGAGTTAGCTTTTCACCTCCTCCCTCCTGATTCGCGATTCCGAGGATGGACGCCGAGGAGGAAGGTCGCTCGCTTCAAACATGGATATCTCTACCCCTGTGCAATTGTGCGACAAGGTGACTAATGATACTTCCGATTCTAACCCTGACGACCGCCTGAACCTGATCATTGATTTTTACGGACTGAAAACCCAATTTGAAGCGATTCAACAGCAAAAAATGTTCCTGAAACGGACCGGAGCCCCTCTGGATTCATCTGGATACCAACAGCTTGACACCGCTGGTAAGACGCTGTTTAATAGAATTAACGACATCGCTAATAGATTCGAAATTCAGATCTTTCAACTCCCTGCCACTCTTGATGAATTCAAATTCCTGCTCGAGAATGAGAAATTAGCCAAGATGGCCGCTGAAAATTTCAGAAAGGAGAAATTTACCCCCGTTTCGAAGACGCATAGCGTCAAGAAACCGGGTGAAAAACCTGTTTCCGCCATTGATTCTTCTAAGACTAGGAAACGAAAGACTGCAAGCGTAGATCCGGAGGGATTTATTACCCCCGCATCTCGCAAACAGGGAAAAGTACCAGAAATCATTACTATAGATGAAAATTCAAATTCTACAAATTGTAATTCAAGCTCTATTAATAACCAGAGCAAAACTACAAATTTAAATAAGTATGAACGGATAAAAGAAACCCTCTTGGACAGCGGATGCAGTCCCGCCGAGGGCATAGCAACCACAACCTCCCCTAGCAACGGAGGTCAACGAGGAGAAACCAGTTCGGAGCAGCCTCAGCGCACTCCCCCCCTCCACAGACTCCTTCTATTCCGGCTATCCACGTCAAATCGAGTAAGCAGTGGAAAACGCAGATGAATTTCCTGCGAGAAATAGCCCCTGGAATTTAGTGCAATCTCACTGGACCATTCTTAAAATTGCAGGTGCAAACTGAATTGGAATTTAGGGAGACAACCCGATGGATGCGTCAGGCCGGCATCCAATTTAAAACTTTTGATCTTAAACAGGACAGGCCTATCAAAATTGTCATAAGAGGTCTCCCTAAAGAAACCGAACTTGAGGACATTTCGAATGAAGTGGAATCTTGGGGTTTTAAAGTGCATAGGTGCACTAGGTTGACCAAACCGCGTACGAAGCACCCTATGCCACTTGTATTAATACAAGTACGACCACATCCCTTCATCGACCAGTTGTACGCTGTCACAGACATGTGGGGCGCAACAGTCAAGCTTGAGGCTTATAGAGGCAAAAAAGGCCCTACTCAATGCTTTAGGTGTCAAGGGTTTTTTCATTCATCTGAAACTTGCATCCTAAACATCCGTTGTGTAAGATGTGCTGGCCCTCACTGGGCAAAAGATTTTACTAGGCCACTAGAAGAGCCTGCTTACTGCTGCAACTGTGGAGGGGATCATCCAGCGTCCTTTCGTTCTTGCCTCGATTCCCAGGTAAGCGGAATAACAGAAATCAGAAATCTGTTCCTAAGGCAGCTGCACCCGCAGCCTCCCCCAAGGGATCACAAAACCCCCGGCGACAGCCGAAAAATCATGTACTGAGTCTGTTCCACCTAGCACAAGCTCGCTGTCATATGCAGCGACCCTAGGCAAAAGACTTAAGGAGCCCAGACCCGCTACACAGGGTCCAAATCCGGCGGTTATGGAGAATGTGCTTCCCATAGCCTCCCCGGTTACTGTTGCAGAAAGTGGAGACTGACGATGTCTTCTCATCCACTTTAAAGTGCCTTATCGAAATCTCCCGTGATCCTGCGGTAGATCGGCATATTTTACTGCAAGACTTTAAAAGGGCTCTTGTTTGGATTGCGGTCCTTATTAATTTTATGCTTAGGACAGGCTATTTCCCCGACTGTTGGAAAATTGCAGCAGTCGTACCCATTCCAAAACCGGGACAAAATTTAAATTTACCCGTCAATTATAGACCTATTAGTCTACTTTCTTCACTCTCAAAAGTATATGAATTTGTCTTACTTAATCGCCTGAATGAATTCTGTCGAGATCAAAATTTGATCATCCCGGAACAATTCGGCTTCCGACCTAAACACTCCACGGTACACCAGTTACTCCGTGTAGTGGAATTCATTCATGAAGGCTTTCGTAAGCGAGAGAAAACTGGAATTGTCTATCTTGACATAGCCAAAGCCTTTGATAGGGTTTGGCATGACGGATTATTATACAAGCTCATGCGACTTGGTTTTTCGGCTCATATCATTAATATTATTAACTCGTACTTATCAGGAAGAAGTTTCCGCGTGCGAGTTAACCACGAACTCTCCTCTCCCCGCCCGATCTTAGCCGGTGCCCCCCAGGGTAGTCTGGTCTCACCGCTTCTCTTCAACCTATATATTAATGATGTGCCTAAGGCACCTAGTATCGATCTAGCTTTATATGCAGACGATACAGCCATCTTAACACAACATGCCAACACCACCACGGTAATCTCTAAATTACAGAGTTACCTTTCGTCCTTAGAACTCTGGCTCGGACTGTATAAAATCAAAATTAATGTTGCAAAATGTGCTGCCACTTTGTTCATCCGAAGAAATATCCCACGTTTAGATAATCTTGTATTCTTCGGTGAACCTATTCCCTGGGTTTCTACATATAAATATCTAGGAGTTATACTAGATTCAAAATTAACTTGGCAACCTCACATTCAAAAAATTATTGCGAATGCGAAAGCTGCCAAAGCCAACTTGCGCCCCTTTTTCGCTAGAAATAGCGACCTGTCACTTGATAACAAGATTTTACTCTACAAGTCTATGATAAGGCCTATACTCACGTACGCAAGTCCCATCTGGGGCTCTGCTGCTCTGACTAACCGTAAACACGTCCAAATTTTTCAATCTAAATTATTACGACAAGTTCTAAACGCTCCATGGTTCGTAAGAAACGAAGATATTCATAATGATCTCAAAATTATGCCCATCAAGCGCTTTATACAGCGACTTTCGGTCAATTTCTTCAAAAACATCCACCTCGTCGGAAATCCTGTACTTCATACGCTATCAGTATATAATCCTGCGGTGGCATCATCAAAAAAGCGACCCAGAACTATTTTAAATACTCAATATGCCATTACTCCATTCAAAAGGCGACGTTATGAAAGTACGGATGCCCGAGTGGAAGCTTACATCTCGTTCCTTTCCCCCCCCCCCCGCCCCTGCGTTAACAATGCAAAGGGAATTGACCAGCGGAACCCAAACTACAACTCTTTAACAAGAGTTTCTTAGCGGCTCTTTAAGAAGACTCCTTTTAAAAGCAGGCGCACGCGTCTGCACTTAACTTTAAATGCTTTTATTCTTCCCTTAAAAGGGTTGCTTATTGTATTCTTTCACACCTCCTTAAGAGGCGATTGCTATCTGGCCTTTTAAACGCCGCACTGAATAGCGGTCAAAATTCTCTCCTCTCAGTCAGCTGACTACTGGTTCTGTTACTTTTTCGACCCGCCTAACGGGTGCCCCCCCTCCCCCTCTCCTAGACTCCGAGCGGAAACGAGTATCAGTGAAGTAATAGTTCATTGACCTCGCGAACGCTCTTTACTCGCGCTGCTTGGCTTAGGATTTTTATCTTTTATTTTTTATGATATCAAGAATCAGGGAAAGCTCATGCCACCTAACAATATCTTATTCAAAATTATTGAAGCATTGATTGACCCTATCTAAATTGATTCTGGCCCTTATTTTGACGCTAAAAAGTCCTTCATTAAATTGATTCTGGCCCTTATTTTGACGCTAAATTAAAGTCCTTCATTGAGTTTTTACCTTTTTTGTCTCATGCAGAAGGCATTATCTGAGCTAATAAAATTTTATTTTTTGGCTTTCAAAATTTTCCCGTATTTGATGATCCCCCTTTTGATGATTTAACTTATTATTGATGATGTGGAGTTAAAGGCTTTGCCCTAGTGTACTCCGTAAATTTAACTTCCTTGATCCTTGATCCTTGATTGCCAGTTCCTGAGCCAAGCCTGCACTCGTCAAATCCACTCCGGCATCGTTGTCTTCACCGCCACCAGATGGCGACACCTAAGTTCTTCAAAATTTCTTCAACTTTCTCCTTCCTTTTAGACTTTCTTCAGATGACTACGCCTTCTAAGGCACTACCGATTCTTCCTCAATATCATGCCTTCGGGATCTCTTTCAGGTTACTGGGAAGTACTGCGCGTTAGCGGTAGAAACCCAGTATACCACCCAAGTATCAAAGTACGTCTTGACCTTCCAGACCAGGATAAATAATAAATTTTTATCCATCAAAAAGATTAACAACTCCACAAGGAGCCATTCCTTCGCCTACTCTTTTCAATATTTTTATAAATGACATCCCAATAATAGACTGTGCCATCACTGCATCTTATGCGGATGACACAGCTATTCTCTGCAAATCTCTTAACCCAAACATCGCCACCATTAAATTACAAGAAGCCTCCGAAATAATTAATAGATGTTTTAACACCTGGAAGAAAAAAATAAACCCTGAAAAATCTACAGTCGTCATTTTCAATAAGAACATCCCCAGAAGAAACTACGAAGAAATTAAGATCAATGAAGCCATCATCCCCATCAATAATAGTGTCAAATATTTAGGAGTAATGTTAGACAGAAGACTCACCTTTAAAAATCACGTAAATTATGTTAAAGAAAAAGTACAAAAGGCTTTCATGGCGCTTTATCCACTACTAAATAGGTTCTCCAAATTATCTCTTGCAACCAAAAGGCTTCTTTACTTACAAGCAATAAGGCCAATTACTTTATATGCAGCTCCCGCCTGGGCAGCGACAGCAAAAAATAATAGAACAAATCTACAAATCCAGCAAAATAAACATCTCCGCATCCTCACTAATGCACCTTGGTTCGTCAGGAACACTGTCATCAGAAACAGCATAAAAATAAATACAATCAATGAAGAAATAAAAAAAATCGCAAATAAATTTCATTCAAAATCTGACTCCCACAATTATAATGTCATCAGAAAGTTAGGAAACTACGATTATAAAATTTCAAAACATCACAAAAGACCCAGATCCATTTTTTATAACAATAATTGGTAATGTTCAAATTCAAATGCATCATGTATATATGTATATATTCACGCTTGGTAAAGCTTTAGGACTTCACGCGTTTTTTCATTAAGTTAGTGCCTGGTATCGCCAATTGGACTATACGCACATTTATTTTATTTACGTATTATCACTATTAGTTTTCTGCATTATTTTATCTAATCAAGAATTTATTTACTTTATTTACTGTATATGCAAAATGTAAACAAACGTATCACGTGATACTATCAACAAATGTGATTGGTGGATGCAGCCAATCTACTCTGCAACTTTACCGATTTTTGTACTAATTTTCAATAGCTCTACAATCATCAAAAATAGTTTAGCCATCTCTACAAAGTTCAAGTTATCACCTACAAAAGATTATAACTTGCCATGCTTATCTGCCAATAATTGCAACTTTTTAAACAAATAGTCTCTTCAGCGACCAACAGAGGGCGCCACAACTTCACTTCACTAAGGAAGTCAATAAGAGTTTGTTTACCTAAGTTTTCATTTAGGTCCTCCGGAATGGAGAAATAAGTGAGAAGTAAAGGCCTTTAGGGCCGTAGACTTCTGTTCACACCTTAATTTTCCGTCTTCAGCCTTCGTGGGTGAAGGACGTATTTTTATCTTGCTCTGATGGAGTCAGATCGAGACCCACCGCCAGCCGGCGAAGCTTCACCACCTGATAAAACTGCCGATTGGAGTCAACCTACAGATACTGAACCTGACAATATGGATACATCAACTATGGATAATCCCACACTGGACATTAAACCCGAACTTATTGTACTGGAATTTCATCAACAAATTATCAATCTGGAAGCCAAAATTGGACAAACCAAATCGCTCAAAAAATAGATGATGCCGTCCGAGCTGTCTCTGATCCGGATCAATATACACCACTTATGGCCAAGAATATCAGAGATATGAAAACGGAAATGGAGCACCTAAGGGGTAAGTGCGATTATTTTATTTCATTGTGTGCTAGGAACCCCCTTTTAAACACAGTCGCAACTAGATTAGAAATTTGTGAATCAAATAGTAATAATTGTGAAAATACTAAACTTAATGAAAATGTAAATGCATCCAATAGCACAAATAGTAAAAGAAAACAACACGAAATTTCAGATAATTCAGACGACTGCAATAGTGGAATTGACGGCTTTAATAAACCCAGCAGATATGCTAAATCAACCAAAAAAGTTAATCTCAAAGATGCCTTTAGCGCTGTCACAACCAAAAATAGATTTAGTCGTATTGACCCTGCCAACAATAATAATAATAATAATAACAGCCAGGTGCAACAGGATAATTCTAACACAGATACTCAGCTGAATTCACAAAAATCTGCCTCTCAGCCATCAAATGATAATAAAACCGTCCCACCAATAATGGTCAAACCCCCTGAAAATATTAAATTTAATCCATACTTAAAACTCCTAGCTGATAAGTCTAAAGCCAAATTCTATGGTCGAATAAACGGAGAATTCCTAAAAATTTTACCAAACACACCCGACGATCACAGAATACTTACAAAATTTTTGTTAGAACACAAAGTCGAACATTACATTATAAATGCCAGACACCAAAGACCAATAAAAATCGTCATTAGAGGCCTACCCATTGATATGGAAATTGATGAAATTAACGAATTACTCACTGATAAAGGCTACAAAATTCATAAAATAACCCAAATGACTAGAAACCGCACAAAACAAAAAATGCCTCTATATCAAGTACAATTACTTCCAACTCCTAATATCGAAGATATTTATGATATAACTCATTTATCCCTTTTCATAGTTCAAATAGAAAAATATGTCAACAAAAATTTAATACCTCAGTGCCACAACTGCCAGAAATGGCACCACTCATCGGATAACTGTTTTCTAGCTCCCCGTTGCGTTAAATGCGCCGGCGAGCATGCTTCTCGAAATTGCCCTACTAAAGGGTTTATAGAAAATCCCCTCTGTGTAAACTGTAATAATTCCCATCCAGCCTCATACAGGGGATGTGAAAAATTTCCTAAACCAAAAAAATACTATCCAACAAGGTCCAAAAAAATCTTATGCTGAAATTTTAAGCAATAAAGTTCAAAAAAATACAGTTACAAATCCTGAAATCCAACTCTCCCAATCACCAGCCAATCAGAGCAATCAAGGATCAAGGAAGTTAAATTTACGGAGTACACTAGGGCAAAGCCTTTAAACTCCACATCATCAATAATAAGTCAAATACGGGTAAAATTTTGAAAGCCAAAAAATAAAATTTTATTAGCTCAGATAATGCCTTCTGCATGAGACAAAAAAGGTAAAAACTCAATGAAGGACTTTAATTTAGCGTCAAAATAAGGGCCAGAATCAATTTAGATAGGGTCAATCAATGCTTCGATAATTTTGAATAAGATATTGTTAGGTGGCATGAGCTTTCCTTGATTCTTGATATCATAAAAATAAAAGATAAAAATCCTGAGCCAAGCAGCGCGAGTAAAGAGCTTCGCGAGGTCAATGAACTATGAACTTCACTGATTCTCGTTTCCGCTCGGAGTCTAGGAGAGTGGGAGGGGGGGAACCGTTAGGCGGGTCGAAAAAGTAACAGATCCAGTAGTCAGATGACTGAGAGGAGAGAAGTTCCAATCCCGCTTCAATTTCTTTCGGAGGATGTCTTATTTTACAAAAAGTTCCGAAAATCACGATAGGGCTTATTTTCGGAGGATGTCTTATTTTCAGAAAAAGACGGTATTAGAATGGTTTTCCTTAGTTGTATTTTTTATTTAAAATGCTTCTAATTGACATAATATTTCCTGGTGTATTTTTAGTTGTGTTAGTTTGTATTGGTTTGTTTTTTGAATTTTCTGATTCATTATTTTCTTTTCTCCAACCTAGCGTCAGATTGGTTTGTATCCCGATAGATTTTACAGATTTCGCAGCAGCATCAGCAAAAGAGACATTTAAACGTGGCTGTGTACTAGCAGTAATTTTTCTAGCTTCTGCATAGGTAACGTTTCTAGTAACTTTCAATGACAGTACCTCCTTCTCGGCTTTCCATTTTGGACATGAACGTGAAAATGTTATGTGCTTCCCCTTACAGTTGATACACAGTGGCACTGCATTAAAGTAATCATTCCCTCCACGGAGCAGCGTGCGATGTGGGTTTACCTGGCAGACATGACAGCAAAGCCTGCAGTTCACCTGACAGATCAGCTCGTTCCAATTAATGACATCTATAACGTCAGCAAGCAGAGATATTAAGCAAGTGGCAACAACTCTAGGATCTCCAGCTAAATAATAAGCTCAAAAGTTGAACGTTGGTAGCCGACTGGGAACCGGTAGGAGGAAGTCTTGTTAACTCGCCTGAGAATCGGTCACTCGCGCATTACGCGCAGTTACCTATTAAAAGCAGAGAGAGTGAATCTATGTGCTCACATTGTAACGCATAATGTCAGTTCTTCATTATTAATAGACTGTTCACATTTTAAAGAACTTCGTTTGAAACATTTTAACAATTCTGACTTCCCTCTAGATCACATAATTGGGAAAAAGGTCATCCCAAATTTGCTCCAATACGTGAACGAAATTATTTAATTTGATTTATTTTTGATGTCCTATTTTATCGTTTTAGTAATAAATATTTTAATGTGTTTCATATGTGATGATTTTAATCTACTTTTCTCAGCGAGATAATTACGTGTTCGAATCTGTCGTTGTTTATGTAAAGGATGTCATCATTTTATCATTGTCTTCATCATCATTTTATTTTGTACTATTTTCGTGGTTTTATCTTGTCTGTTTTTCTACATGTCCATTTTCATTTAAAACTGCCTAATGTGTGTTTCGGCGCGTATAATCGCTAAAGGTTTGCGCCAAGAAACCCACCACCAGCAGCAGCTAATATTTGGGAGGATTTATGAAGTCTTTGTAGTTTGAGCTGCCTTCGAAGCGATATGTTTCCCAATCACCTCAATCATTTTGGCTTTGTTAGTGAAAGATTGCCCAGAACTGAGATACTCTTAGCCCAGTGACCAGAATAGGGGTAGCATATTAGTGCAAATTCTGGGCTATTCAGTGGCCAGGGTAAAATTTAACAACTAGCTCTGGTAACTTCTTGAGGATTGCTGAAGGTATATAAGCATACCTGCCAACTTTTACGAATTTTTCGTAATTTTTACGAAAATGCGTTTGTCTTTA